>CAIGQZ010000690.1:13262646-13284440 GCA_903798205.1 Danio tinwini
CTGTTAGGCTGCACAAGTCCTCTTATATGTTCCTTTGTGTTATCCAGAATAAACGAGGACAAGATACACAGTCAAAGATTTGTATGATGTGTCCGTGATTTCAACACAACGCAGAAAACATTACGCTACATATGCACATAAAAAATCGATTAATTGAAACACCAAGATGCACATACATTTTGAAAATGTGCATAAAGAACATGTGCATAACTGAGTAGGATAAACTTTTTATTCGGTTAGAAAAGATGCGCATAAACTATGATAGAAACACTTTTACTGAACAAATGCCAGTATGCACATCAACAAAAGGTCATGTGATTTTGTTATGACAGATCATGTGATGATAAAAATGTGTGGGAATGGACAAACCAGCAGGCTGAGCACACTGTAAAACTGCTTCAGCATTAGAGTTTTATTATTAATTACCTCCAGAATCAAGAGGGACCACACGTGGAGGTTCCAAAGATCTGGGAGAGGGTGCCAGATGGTGCCATGTCCCTGAGAAAGGAGGTCCTCTGTCAAAGGGATCTGCCGGGGATGGGCCATCGCGAGGAGGAAGAGTTCTGATATCCAGGTCTGGTTGGGCCAGAGAGGTGCAACTACCAAGACCAAGACCTGCTTCTCGTCCTCCCTGACCTTGCACAGTACTGCGCGAGCAGGCTCACTGGGGGAAACATATATTTGCACGTGCCCCAAGGCCAGCTGTGAGCCAGTGCATTTGTGCCAAGGGAGCCCTCGGTCAGGGAAAAAAAAAAACACTGGCAATGAGCATTCTTGGGAGAAGCAAACAGGTCGACCTGGGCTTCCCTGAAGCACACCTATATCAACTGGACAAACGTGAGAGTGCATCGGCTGCACAGTTAAGCTCGCCCGGAATATGAACGGCGTGCATCAATTTCAGCCGAGTATGACTCCAGAGGAGCAGACAACGAGTGAGCTCAGATATGCGGTGAGAGCGGATACCCCCCATGCGGTTGATGTACACCACCATCACCGTGCTGTCCGTCCTGACCAGCACGTGTTGCCCCTCTGGCACTGATAAAAAAACGGCAAAGAGCAAGAAACACTGCCAACAGCTCTAGGCAGTTGATATGCCAATGCAACTGGGTTCCTTTTTTACAGGCCTGCAGCTGTAGGCCCGCAACACATGGCCCCCCAGCCCGTACTGGAAGCATCTGTTAAAACAACAACATGTCTGGACATCTGTCTTAGAGGCACTCCGGCCTTTAGGAATGCGAGGTTGTTCCAGGGGCTGAGGGCATGGCAACACAGCGCAGTGCCATGCGCGTCTGGGGACTCAATCGTGAAGCCAGTCCTGAAGTGGTCTCATATGGAGCAATCTGAGCAGTGTGACAGCGGCTGTGGATGCCATATGCCCCAGGAGCCTCTGAAAAGATTTCAGGGGAACCACTATTTCCTGTCAAACTCTTTCAGACAGTTTAGCATTAGCTCGCCCCGCTCTCCGGAAAGGTGCACTGTCATGGTGACCAAGTTCAGCTCCAACCCAAGAAAAGAGATCCTCTGCACCAGGGCAATATTGCTCTTTTCTCAGTTGACCTGAAACCCCAAAAGGTTGAGGTGCCGGAGCAAATGCTCCCGTGAGTGGACTAAAATCAGCCAGTTGTCAAGATAATTGAGTATGCGGGTGCCAGCGAGCCGAAGGGGCGCTGGGGCACTTTCCGTGAGCTTGGTGTAAACCCGCGAAGACAGAGAGAGGCTGAAGGGGAGGATTTTGTATTGCCAGGCTCGGTCTTCGAACACAAACCACAGAAACTGACGGTGGCGTAGAAGTATGGAGACATGGAAATACCCGCCCTTCTGGTCTATTGCTGCAAACCAATCCTGAGAATGAACACATCGGAGGATGCGCTTCTGCGTGAGCATTTTGAATGGCAGCCTGCGAAGACAGTGGTTTAAAACGTGCAGATCTAGGATTGGCCGTAGCCCACTTCTCTTTTTGGGTATGATGAAGTACAGGCTGTAAACCCCGCTCTCCATTTCAGCTGGAGGGACCGGCACGATCAGATTAGGCTATGCGATTCAATTCACACAACCCTGTGTCCGTCCCTCGATTGCTGTCCTCCTGGCAAAGGATGCAATCGAGGGTCAGACGCAGGGCTGACCCTGGTGAAAAACACATGCGTGAATTTGGGGGGATGTTGTGTGAATTAAATCGCATAGCCAAGTCTGATCGTGCGTATGAGCCACCGCGACATCCCTCTTCCCTGGATGGCCTGTCTTAGGGATGCTTCGTGGTCCGTTTAACAGACTTAGCGGCGCCCTGGGGTAGGGGGACTGCCTGTCTGTCTCTCGTAGGTGGGCGGGCGGGGGCGGGGCAGCTCTCGTAGGCAGGTGCCCTTGGCGAGGAGCAGTGGATGGCTCGACGGGAGGAGCGGCTTTACATTCCCAGCTCTGAAGGCTCTGGCTCAGAGGTAGGCAGATAACCTGCAGGCTTTGGACGGGAGACAAGATTGACCCCGCCAGGAAGCAGCACCATGCAAGCAAAGATTGACCGCAATGGCATGCTCGATCTGTGGGATTATCTCGTACCCCCTGGCTGCTCTGCCATCAAGAGTGGTAAGGGCAGAGGCGCACGCAAATCAGGCAGAAAAATATGCCCTCCAAGACTGGGTGAGCTAACTGTGCACCTCTGGGAAGAAGGGGACAGGAAGCTTCGAAGGTCTGGCCTTCTTAGTATCCTCCACATAACGCCCATCTAGTCGCTCCGGTCATGGGGCTGGGGATAAACCATCTCCAACCCCATGGCCGAAGTAGCCAGGGAAACACGGCTAACATGTCCGCTTCGGGATCCGGCATGGCGCTCACCACCCTGGATGGGGGAAGCGGGTCTGGATCCTCGTCAGACAATGAAAGCCCACCCTCCGATGCAGCGGTGGATGTTTGGTCCTTGGTGTTATCAATCGAAAGGGCTACCATATGGTTAGACGGATTGCTTCCTCCACTTGATGCTTTGATGGAGCGCTTGGAGGAACAGGACGTCCGCGAGCCGATCTTAACTGCGCAACAGACATGCCATCGCAGTGATGGCATGGACTGCCCGCGAGCACCGCATTAACATGCTGGACCCCCCGACATGAAATGCAGTGCTCGTGCCCATCATCCCGGGACAGGAAACCACCGCATTCAGAAACGCACGGTCAGAGCAACATCTTGAAAAAGACGTGCTGCACAACAGTGTTGCTCTTTTAGGGAAAATGCAACAATACAAACCGCTCAGGAGGACTGGACGCCAGGCAAGGGAGAAACCCAGCTCAACCATCTGCCACTGCGTGGCACACACTCTGGACCTGGAGATTGCTCTCGTTCTCTCTCTCTCTGTAGATACAGCTGGAGGAACCCTCATCGACTCTCTCAGACACTCATTGAAAGGATCTGAAGCGAAAAGGATGCTTCAGCTTGGCACGCTCTGCACTTATATTTCCAAATTGATTGTAAGTAGCGCCAGCTGTGCATGCTGATGCTGCCAACTCATTGGCATTTCATTGGCCCGTTTATATATTCTTTCAGATGATTGGATTCTGATGAAATCCCCATAGTGGAAGTTTTCCACATAGCATTGAAGTTCCCCTCTCGAAGGGGAACTGAATTTGTCAATAAAAATTCTCATTGATATAGTATTAGTATTTTGACATAAAAAAACTCATTTATGTTTTGTAGTGCTTTCACTAGAAAAATACCAAATATTAAATCATGAAAATTTGCTTGATAAAAAATTAAAGTATCTGTAAAACTAGAACATCATGAGAGTTTAAATAATGATTAGAAAACTGTAAACTGACACAATTTACAATACAATAGTTTGAGGACAGATTTGTATATTTAAGATTTGCACAAATAAAAAAAAGTATTATTAATAATAACTATTATTGATAATTGAAAACCAAAAACTGGCACTTTCAACATTTGCATATTACATCCCTTATATAAGCATTTAAGCATGACTAAGATGTGCCCTACGTCGTGGGTCACAGAGGCCAACTAAATGTTTTAACATTTTAAGAAGCAGTGACAATATCTGCATGAATTATATATTTCTCCACCCACAGTCTTTTAACACTACAGGTGGTGTTTTGGTGGATAAAAAGCTGTCAGGCTATTAGCAAGCACACTAAAACATATTGTTCTGTATTTCTCTATGCAGCAGACATAATTTTCAGGCAATGGTAAAATTCTAAGATACAGTCATATTACAAGATTGTGCTTACTCAGGATATTATGACAAGATGAAGAGCTTTTGCTTTAGCACAATCTATAAAACAAGATTTAATGCATGGTCGCAGGTTCACACAAAACACAAAGTACAGCCTGAGAGCGCAACAAAGCTGCATCAGGGTGGCAATTAAGAACACTTTTAAAAAGAGTCTTTGCACCCAATTTGTCTATTTAATGGAACACATAATTCAAAAGTGTGGCTTTCAAAGGACACGGCCCCCCATGATAATGGCCATGAATGTTTAATTGTCTTTTATTAATTTGGGACTGTGCAAGTCTGTAACATGTTGGATCTATAACATATATTTAATGCTAGCCGCTAAATGATGACTTTACTTGGGGGTAATTTGCAGTCAAATTTAAAATGTGATTTTTTATTTAATTATTAAATGCAACAAAATTTACATTTTTAAATTAAATAAAATTAAATTCATGATGTTTTTAATAATATCCTTCCCTAGTACAAGATTGTCACATTCCTACTTTGTTTTTCTTTTTTCTTTTTTTTTTGTGTTTATTTCTGTTTAGTTCTGTGTTTCTTTTGTCATGCTCCCTTAACAAGTCTCTTTAACATACATGTTAGGCCTTTACATAAATAATATTTGTATTTTTAAAAAGATTATTTAAAAACACAAGTAAATTTAATACTGAGCCTGATTAAAAGAGATCTTGAGAATATAAAACTGCGTAAATGGATCAGGATAGTGGGAGACAGAAGCAAAGCGATCTCAAGTCAGCCAGCAAACATTTCAGAAGAGGTAACTAGGACTTCTTAAAGATTAGACTGAGTGAGTCATTTAATTATATATTTTTCTCACTTGGTACATAATAGTGAAGTGAAGTGAACTGAATAGTAAATGTTCATGCAATTTATGTTTGTGGCTACATGTTTTTATTATCCATGACTGACCTATAATATTTCATGGCACAAAATAATTAAAGACCGTTCAGAAATGTGACGCTTTTTTTTTACTATAATTGTTTAATGATGTCATGTTCTGTGAAAACTAAAATAGTTTGGTCACGGTAACTTTTATTTCCTTTTCTTTTATTTACAAATTAAGCACTGCCTTCAGTCTTATACAACAGTATTATGATAAAAGGTCTGATAGACTCTATTCTGCCAGAACAACCGGCTAGATGTACATTATACCTTACTTACTGGATACCAATAAGCCTCACTACACTGAATAAACTGCTTTTGTGGCGAAATGGTTTTATTCATTTGAGTCAGATTTTTTTTTGCCTAATCTTCAACATGTTTGCCAGCAATTAGTAAGATACAGAGAATGTGACTTTGCATAGTCTCTGCAAACAATGACTGACTTTTTTCTTGACAGAAAGTCAGTTGACGTCAAGTCTGTAATATGACTGGTTATGAATGACCAAGATAAAAAAAGTGATTAGTCTAGAGCTTTCACTATTTTTAAGTGATACTCTTGTATCTTGCAATTGTAATATACTTAAAATCATGCATCATTCAACTTGACAGTATGTTGACATGTACTTGCAAAGTTACTTACTTTTCTGTATATAATAACACTCCATCTCTCTGTAGCCAGAACAGGCCACATTATTGCTCTCAGCAATAAAGCTGTCTAATGGTCTGTGTTTTCTCTTTAGTTTGTTCCACTCTTTTGATTTATGTCCCTAAAAGACACAGACACAAACAAATGATGCATTAGTTTTATATCTTTGAGAATCTTCAAGTATAAAAGAAGCCTGAAGGACACAAAATTATACAGTTCTATCAAACTTCTTTGAAGGTTATGCATCATAAGAGGATTTATGACTTCCAGTTCTACCCTCTAGATTTATAACAGCCGCTGGAAAACATAAAGCATGACTAGACATTTTAAGTAAACTGTGACATTTGCGTAAAATCAATCAGCAAGGTTACAAAGGCGATTGCAGAAAGGGGAAATGTCTGCAACATAATTTGGCTTGGTGTCAGAAGACCAATGTTGAAATTAAGGATCCAGGAATTTTTTTGGCTTTTATCAGTCTCAATTCTTGTTCCTTTTCATTTCCCCTATTTCTTTTTTTTGCTCCTTTTCTTTAAGGAGTTGGTAGGAACTATTAAGGGTGACATACAACATCAAACTTCATTTTCTGTGAGCAGGGTTCAATTATAGAAGCAGTATTAAAGGAGCAAATTGCCCAATTAGGCATAAAAACACACTTAAAGCAATGCAAGCGGAGCACTTAAGTGGCTGTGCTCCTGCTGAGAACCAGAGACAAAAGGTGACTGGAAATATGTGTTTTTGTGGTTATATGTGTGGTTAATGCCCACATATGGCTTCTGACATCCATTAGATGTCTATTGAGAAATGAATGATTGAGTGGTTAAACTCACCAAAGTGCAACAATGAAGTTAAACAGGAAGATAAAAAATTGTGAAATTGGCACTACAAACATTCCCACCACTTTATTCAGCTGGTGGCTCATTAAAATCTGTGTGCCACTGTGTCATTTTGCTTGTGAATGTAAATGTCTCACATCTCTGCACATTAAGATGCCAATTTTCAGAGAACAAGAAAAAGAAAAGACAGCAAAGTAGTTTTCATAATAAATTATGACAGGTCATTGAATTATTAGACACTTATGCACACCCCAGGAGATAATGCGGTCACAATGTGAAGCGTTTTTGAATTTGGTGGCGTGATATGGAATAGTTATGGAGTCAAGACCTGCCTGAATCCATTAAAGTCAAGGTTAGTGGCAGATAGGTTGGGTTTCCTCATTAATACACGTTCACAACATAAATAATACATTTGCTTTATGACATAATTGCCCAAAAACTGTTTGCACTTGCATTGTTTGGAAAGGGTTAAGAAAGCCTTAACCCTTAAAGGGCACCTATTTCACCCCTTTTTTAAGATGTAATATTAATATTTTGGTTCTTCTGAGTGTGCCAGTTTAGGTTCAGTTCAAAACACAATTCAGATTTTTTTTATTATGATGTGTTAAAAAGTGTCATTTTGGGGTGTACACAGTTTGTTGTTTTAAGGGTGTGTTGCTTCACATCAAAATTTGTTTCGACTTCCTGCCCAACCTAACAAGGGGCAGGAGCCATCAGCTCCCCTCTTTGTGTATTGCAAAAGATAGGCAGACAGAGAGAAGTCACATGAGTGAGAGGACCAGCATTCAACTGTACATGTACGACTCGGACACAGACCAAGCAGAGACTACAAAACCATTTGTGTCTTTGTATAGTTTTACAACCAACTGTGTGCTAGTTTAAAGCTCCGAGCTTGTAGCCTACACCGAGACTAATAACCAAGCACACTGAATTAACTTTGACTGAAGGGCATCACACACTTAATGCGCCGCGACACGGCGCGCACATGACAGTTGAAAGTATTGCACACTTGCGGCACCAGTGTGTTTCCCCTGATAGAAACTTATGTTTAGAATTCAGAAATGCATGCCATTGCGTGGCACGACGCTGCGTGTCGCCGAGCGGCGCTTCTGATGTATGACCTGCTTGAGGCTATAACTAAAGGGCGTCATACACCAGATGTGCCGTTCAGAGCCACGACACGGCACACCAGACGTGCTTATTCGCATGTTATTTAAAATGAAACTATTTAGATGACGCTCTGTGGCGCGGCAGAAATATGAAGTGTCCTGAGCAGGGCCAGCGCATCCATAGAGGCGACCTAGGCGGCAGAACCCCCAGGTCCTCACTTTTATCCGTGACACCCACCCCCTCACTTCCGGTCCTCACTTTCATCCGCATCCGTGACACCCACCCCCTCCCTTCCGGTCCTCACTTTCATCTGCGACACCGCAAAATGCATGGCGCTGCGCATCGTTAGTTCATTATTTCCATAGGAGGGGCGCGCACGTGAGGCAACACGCTTGCACTTTCCAGCTGCACCTAGTTAAGATGACAGGGGGCTTCTGTGACCGCGGGAAATGCAAACAGCTGAAGTTTAAGGAAGACGCAATGAAAAGTACACATGTATGCAAATGCTGGCTCGGCGGAGAGCGATAATGTGGTGAATGTTGAGCCCAATGAGCCTTACATCTAAAAAAAGAGCAAGGGTGTTTCTTTGGTGACGACCCTTTGACTCACATGCTGAAACTGACGGACGTGAAACAACATAATGAGGATATGGTAATGCGCACCTGTCAATCAATATTGGTGGGCGGGGGGACCACACTCCTACGTCAAGTTGCAGTCGATCTCAAAACCCATCCAATTGGGGTATCATCAACTATTCTCTTGGTTAATGATTTATTTGTTTAGTATTTATTTGTTTGTATGTTTGTTTGTAAAATATATAGGGTCAGTAGTGACCCAGTGTATGTAATGGAGTAGGAATATTTTTCCTGTGCAATGATGATTAAAAACCAAATAACACTTCATAATAACTACACACTATGAATAATTTATTAAGCATTAGCAAAAAGTAACTCGTTATCTGTTAAGCATTAACTCTAGATTAAAGACGTTAGTAAGCACTTTATAAATACAGCTACAACTTGACTTATAGGCACATGTATAATGTGCTTAATGGTTGTATTTTCATACTTTATTACTTATTAAATGTTCATTGCTAAATTCAGTAATGCATTATTTACCAACCATTTGTATTTAAGAGTAATTGGTGGCTTTTAGAATCACTTAGAATGAGTTAGTAAACAATTAATATATTTTTACAATTAACATTTATATATTTTATTATTCAGGGATATAGTAATGGTTACAATGTATGTTAATAAAACTTTATTAACTCAACTCTATGCAGTTTTGTGTCTTAAAGTGATGACTATTTATGCTTTATAAATCCCTTATAAACGACTATCAAATGAAAAATAAGCAATCTTACCAAAAAAATAAAATAATTGTAAACTTTAAACATTGCTGAATAACAGAAGTGTCAAAATACAATTAGAAATAATTGTACTCACTACATTATTTCTACATACTGGGATAAATGGTTGAGAAGAAAAGTAATGTTTTAATTTTATTGTGGTGCTATATATATATCAAACATAAATATGAATGCAAATAGGATTGTATTCACTGATCACTTTGACACTTCCTTTGACATTTTTTTTTGTTCTGAACTGTTTTAAAAAAATAATAATAATAAATACTACTAATAATACAAATAAATAAATAAAATAGTTTACTCCAAACAAAAACCATCACACTACCAGTGTAACACTACCAGTTTTAGAACAATACGGTTTTATATTTAAACATTGCAAAATTCTTCTGTGTGACAGTAAAGTATAATGTCGAATTGTTTATATTTTTGAAGAATATCTGTTCTTTTAGAAAACATTGATATCTTATTTAAACATTCAAATGTTGAATGGTGGTGTGTATGTGCAAAATATTTTAAAAATTATTAAAGTATGTAAAATAAAGCAGCTACAAACATTAAAAAAAGAAATAAAGACAGTTAAATAAAATTGGATAAAACAGCATCAATATAATAATTTAACAATATATTATGACACAACATTACAAAGTTATTCAGCAAAGTTTAAACAGTACAGTCATTTTATTTTAGATAAGATTGCAAAGATTTATTTTTCATTTGATCCAGTTCAATTTGTGTATCTTGAATTGTGTTCCTGTTTAGAATATAACCGAGCCTTTAATTGTCATTTATAAAGGATTTATAAAGCATAATAGTCCTCACTTTAGATTAGGTCACACAACGGATGAAGTTAAGTTAATAAAGCATTTATTAACATACAAAATAACTATTAGTATATGCCTGAATAATTAGATATATGAATTTTAATTTGAATAGTTTAATAATCATTAACTCACTCATTCTAAATGATCTTAAAACAACACCAGCTATTCTTAAATAACTTTGCAAACAATGCAATACTTAAATTATGAAAAACAATCATTAACAAATTATGAAAATACAATCATTAAGCACATTATATATGTGTTAGTAAGTCAAGAATACAGCATTTGTAGCCGTGTTTACAAACTGCTTACTAACGTCCTTTATTGTAGAGTTACTGTAATACTTAACAGATAATGAATTCATTATTTGCTAATGCTTAATACATAATTCATAGTGTGTAGTTATTATAAAACAAACACCCTGTTACCAAAAACCCTGATGACTCAATCATTTCGATTAGCCTTGACTGCTTAAGGTGGCAATGCCTGACACATGCTAATGTAATGTTTCACTCATAACTGCATGCATAAAGCAAAAGAATATCATCAGCAGAAATTAAAGTGGTATAAATGGTTTCACTGCAGAGAAATTACTGCACACTTATTGTGCACTCAAACTAAATATGCTTTATTTTAATATCCCTTTTGCAATTGTCATTTAGTTTTAAGGAGTGTTTGTGCTATTACAGCAGATATTTCCCCCATGTTAAATGCCCCATGTTAACATCCATTAGGTTAAATTGTCTAGATGTATTAATATGCAGAGGTATGCATAACTTTTTTTTTTTTTTTGTCTGGTTCTCAAATAAGTACCTGGAGATGTTTAGTTCTTACACTTTTCATAGTATAGCCATCACATATGCTGTCATATTCATATATAAATGGCCATCCTTGCAATATTTGGAATATATTTTGCAAATATGTTGTGAGGTTGTGGCCAGACCACAGTGCATGCATAAGATTAACTATCATCTGAGATAATGTTAATACGGGAACAATGGCGATATAAACTCCTACAATGACTGCAACAACCCAGCTTTATTTTTCACTACTCCTCCAAGCCACAAGCATGAACAGGTTCAGTGTTCATGTGCACCATTTCACACCTACAATTATTAAATTTGAGGTAATGTAAAATAAATCCAAACTTTGTTGCACTACTTAAAACAAACAAAAAAAAGTGCATTACTTTACGCACATTTTTAACAGGTTTGTAATAATTACCTTACCAACAATGCACAGGGAAATTTCTTATGTTGCACTAACTTGGGTAACAAAGGTCTAAAATCCCTAAAACATTGGTACCCAAAAGTATTTTTAGTGCCATATTTGACCTGCAATGTTTTCCTAATCATGCATGCACACCTGCATACCAGTTTGTACAGATGTTTACACTCACTCCCTCACTCACTCACTCACTCACTCACTCACTCACTCACTCACTCACTTCAGCTTATTCCCTGCTTTTATCAGGGGGTTGCCACAGTGCAATTAACTGCCAGTTACTCTATCATATGTTTTAGGGGTGGATGCCCGTTGTGCTGCAACCCAGCACTGTGAGTACACTCACTTAGTGCTGGGAAACACCCACACCCTCTCTCTCTGTAACGGTAGGGTTAGAGGAAAAAGGAGCGAGAACCCAGGTGCAGAGTAATGGATATTTATTTACAATAAAATAAAACAAAAAGGGAAAAGCAAACAACCCCGAGGGGGAAAACACTAATCAAACAAATAATAAACAAACAAAACAAAATGGACTGGGCAGGCTGGCAGGGATCAGGACTGGACCACATCAGGATGGAGAAGACAAGCAAAGCTGAGACATGGAGAGCAACAAAGACGAACTGGCACAAGACAGCAGACATGAGGAGATTATAAGCAGTAGTAAATCAATACACAAACAGGTGAACCAAATGAAATAATAATGAGTTAAAAAAAAAGGGTGGGGCCAGACAATAGACTGACGAGCACATGACAAAACAGACACACAAGCACGCGGCGCATGTAAACATGCATCACGTGCTAACATAAGACCAACAGAAGACTGAACGTGAGATACGAGCACACAATGAATGAAAACACTCACCGAGTACTCACACACGCAGCGTGCATGCTTCATCTCAGCGCCAACCGAAACCAAACCCAACTAGACAGAGACGCTGGAACTGAAACACCATGCTGCAAACAGACACACAGATACACCTGGAAGAGAGCGCACAATCGTAAACACGCCCAAACCCTACGCGCCCACAACAAGCGGAAACGCACAGGGTCCAATCGCGCCCACGATTGGCGCTCATACAGAGACACGCACCATGACAAAACATGACAGGAGTAGTGTCAGGAGTCCGCCGCCAAAACAATAATTAACAAGACCAGATTGGCGGAATCATGACACTCTCAATCATACACTATGGCCAATTATCCAGTGTAATTATCCAGTGTAATTGGATTATTTATCCAGTTTACCTAAACTGCATGTCTTTTTTTTGTTCCTACACCCTCAACAGGCAAAATAAATACATATTAACAGAGGTAAGGTGGCTAAATGATTAGCACGGTTGCCTTACAGCAACAAGTTCACTGGTTCGACTCCTCTTTTTGTGTCGAGTTTGCATGTTCGCCCCATGTCTGTATAGATGTAAAGAGTTCAGATAACGTCTTAAAGATAAGATAACCTCAAAAACCTTTTTGCCATCTGTGATTTGGGGGGGGTATGTGGTGGAGAGAAGAACGTGTCCGAACACCCCGAAAGATGGGAGAGCGAGTGGAGACACTGCCGGCTGGTCAATGGCCCAATCAGAAATAATTAATAACACCTGTTTTCTCTAGTGATTGGGCCGGAGAGACACCGTCTTAAGGGAACGGGAGAGACCAGTTGAGAGAGAGAGAGCTGAGTGACCACCTTTAAAGGAAAAATATAAAAAAACTTTGCACCTACCTTATCACCGACTCTGTCTTCTTCCCACAACAAAGAACCTTTCTACAATCATGCTCACTTTGTGTATGACAGTTTTGTGTTGTGAGCCACTTGAATTTAAAGTGAATACAATAATGGCAACAATAGCAATATTCACAGATATTGCCAGATAACCACTTTACCCCTACCATACTTTTAACAGATCATTTGTGATTCTGACTGTCATCTTTCTTGCATTATCTTGAGCCTTCACATTGCCAATTATATATTATATTGTTAGTAGCCTGGATAGGTCATTCTGCTACATCATATCGCTTTCTACTGGATGTAAAATGCTCTGCAGTACATTTGATCGCTTTAGAATGTTAAGTTCTAATTCTGGAGTTATTTTGGTGAAAGTAACTAAGAAGTAATGTAAGACTAATGTAACATATTACAATTTTGAGACAGTAATATTGTAATGTAAGGGATTATTTTTAAATAACAGTGACAAGTAATCTGTAATGTACAGTTTGGAAGTAACTTGCACAACACTGGTCACGAAAGACCCATATATGTAATAGTGATTGTCAGAAAGTTAATGGTGGCAGTGATAGTGTCAATTAATAGTCTATGTGACTTAAAATTGTAAACAAAGCCACATTGTATTGTTTTCTCAACATACTGAACTGTTTATCACACATCTATCATCATCTACATGCCATTGGCACATTTCCTTTATTTTAGATGACACAATTGAACAGAATAGCCTTATTAGTCCCTCTCTTTAGAAAGGTGCATGTCCTCCATATTGACATTTGATAAAACACTGATGTGGAAATGGCTCCACATATGTGTTTTCTGTGAAGGCTCTTGCTTCATGTATTTTTTTTCTTCTCTTGAATGAGGAACCCATATTGCCCCGCTCCATTATAACACATCTCCAATTATGTTGAGCTCCAGTGTCCTCAATTACCCATAAGCCCACTCCCCAGTGGGGGGAAGCGCAGGAGGGCTGGATTCTCATGCATTTACACAAGAGCGAGAGAGATGAACTGCAGGAGATGGTCCTGGCCCCTGTATTGAGCGATGTCTGCTGGGAGCCGCTCTTTTAGCACTGAACATTTCAGACCATTAGCGCTGCTGGGAGAGAAGGAAATTAGAGGGGAGACATCATATATTCCCCTCCCTTCTCTCTCCTCATCGTTTGTTCCCTCATTGTCGCTGCAAACTTCAGAGAAAGAGAAAGCCTCTGTGCCTTTGAAGGAGCCACTCCATTTTATCAGGATAGAGTCAAGGGAATCATTTGGATGTTTTGATATAAAGTGCATGGCTGTTGCTGTTATTCTGTGTCTGTCTGCTCAAATGCATTACCTCTTGAGCTCTTCATTTAAACTCTGACAGGGATGATTTAATGCTGCGAGCTGAAAAAGTTTTATGTCATTGAAGCACCAGGCTAAAAGGCATATTATTTTCATAACGTGATGCTCATCTGTCTACACTGGAAAGATATGCTTTTATTAACAGTTATCTGTAGCTCATGATTCATAGGTGTTTTCTGTTTATTTATCCTTTCAAATTGCATTATAGGACCTTGATCTGTGCTCCGTCAACTTTTGATGTTGACAATTTACTCTGCAGTTTAACAAAGTGACTTGTGTTGAATTTTCTTTTTCAACACATGCTTATTGGAAACATGTGCTTCAGCCTACCTTTTTGTGAAACAGCTATACCGTTCTTTAACACATCGTCACCTTTTTTTAAGTCGTTTACATTTTAAGACTTTAAAAAAAAAAAAAAATGTTACACACATACTGTTTGCTATGGAATGCAAAGACATTGAAGCTCAATATCTCAATATCATTCAGAATGTAGATAAAACCGTATAATTCCAAGGTGACAACATGCTTGACTGCAGTTTGTAGTTTAAACGAATGCCACAAGGCAGTATTACACAAACAATTTTTGTTCTTTTTTACACTATTGCTACTATATTTACAGGGAAATATTATCAGCAAATAAAGGTTTATTTCTGTGCAGGTCTTAGCACAACACCAAATAAATACAAAAAAATTAACAATGTCTATTATTTATCATCCAATATATTTGAATCAGCTAAAGCTGATGATACATGGGCAACTTTTAGAATAATGTTGCAGGCAACTTTGGGAAATGATGCCATCAATTGTGTAACCAAGTGAGACACAGACCAACTAATTAGGGCAACCAGATTCAGATACAATTTTGTTGCTTGCATTCTCAACAGGAAATTAGCCATGCGACATTGTAAAAAAAAAAAAAAAAAAGTTGTTCTTTGTATCATTAGTTTAATAGTTTACACATTGACAACTTTTCTAGTGTGGTCAGTTTTCTTTGTAGCTCACTTTGTACAGTGGTGTACTTGTGATGGAGAGTACTTTGGGTCATTACTGTAGTAATTACTGTAGTGTATTACAAAGGTAATTGTAATAAAAGGAAATGCTATCGCAAAATTTTAAATTTGCTTCTTGGAATCCATATTGGCCTTAAAGGAAAATGAGTATATACAATCAAAGTCAAAATTATTCGCCCTCCTGTGATTTTCTTTTTCATATTTCCAAAATGATGTTTAACAGAGCAAGGGATTTTCCACAGTATTTCCTATAATAT
Source organism: Danio tinwini (assembly GCA_903798205.1). NCBI lineage: Eukaryota > Metazoa > Chordata > Actinopteri > Cypriniformes > Danionidae > Danio > Danio tinwini. The sequence goes on from CAIGQZ010000690.1 coordinate 13,278,093, forward strand.
GTTTTGTCTTCTGCAGAAAGTCTTGTTTTTATCGAGACCTGGAAGGGACGTGATGGTGGGGGAAAAAATAGGTGGAAGAAAATAAAAATGGGTGGGACAAAAAAAACAGAGTGAAAAGAAAACATTTTTTTCTAGTTTTTGCGTTCCCTCGCAAAGATGTTTTGTGTTATCTAGCAAAGCTATTTTTCCACAAACACTTCCTGTTCACTTTATTCATGTCAACCCTTCTATTTTGCCGAAATTATCCCGTATTTTACCATTCTATCATCCTATCCTTAAGTATTTTTCCATATTTTTGATATATTTTTAATTTTGAAAGAACGCATAAAAATGTCTGCATTCACTTTCTTTACAATAAAGCTGTGTGTTGATCGGTGCCCTTCCTATGCAACCTTTGAATCAGCGAATGCATGTATAAGTGCTGTCTGACAGACGCGCTCTGTATGATAAACTGATTCCAGATTAGCTTCTGTACACGCCACTTAAAGAGGAGCAAAAGTGCAGGACATTTTGGGATTCGAGTGTGTGTTTAAACAGACAAATACATTTAATAATATGTAACCATGTCCATCCTGCGCGTTTTATTTTAAACAAAACAAATTTTCTCTTAAATGAGCAATCGAATGCTTTCAATATAGATATGTGCATTCTTACAGTGACACCTCTGTTATCAAACAAAACAAAATGAGAGATTCATTTGCTGTTCTTCACTTGCTTGATAACAGCGGTGTCACTTTAAATGGCGTGTACAGAAGCTGATCTGGGATCAGTTTATCATACAAAGCGTGTCTAAAATAGTGCAAAACATCTTTGCATTCCCTATACACACTCATTCACACATATACATTATGACAAATTTTGTTTATTCAATTCACTTATAGCGCATGTCTTTGGACTGTGGGGGAAACCCGGAGGAAACCCACAAAAACACAAAGAGAACATGCAAACTTCACAGTGAAATGTCAAATGACCTAGCTGGGACTCGAACTAGTGATCCTCTTGCTGTGAGGCGACAGTGCTAACCAATGATCCACGTGTCACCCAGAAGAAACCACTATTTTACAATTATTTGCCTAATTACCCTAACTTGCCTAATTAACCTATATAAGCCTTTAAATGTCAAATTAAGCTGAATACTAGTATCTAGTAAAAATATCTAGTAAAATATTATATTGTCATCGTAGTAAAGATAAAGGAAATCAGTTATTAGAAATGAGTTATTAAAACTATTATGCTTAGAAATGTGTTGAAAAAATCTTCATTCCATTAAACAGAAATCGGACTTAAAAACTTTCAATGTAAACCTTTATTCTCTCTTTATGTGTATTCAGGTGTTTTGCAACAAGTTTTTTTTGCTCATGTTTTAATATTATGTTATTAATACTTCTGCAATCAACGGTTAAATGTTTTATTAGGAAAATCGCTTCTAAATGCGTATACGCGATCTTTGACCCATAGAGGTTAACTTTACCACAGCTAAACAAGATCATAGATGGTTCATGTTTGATGTCCCTGCAAAGCTAATTTGTTGTACTGAACGATTGTTTACAATTTATCTTAATATGTGTGAAACATATTAACATTTTAAGAAACTTTAAACATTTCTGCATCAGCTTACACCCAGAATGCCTATGCAAATCACCACATTTCGGAACAAAAGACTATAAAATGTGCCACAGGGGAGTTAACTTCTTATATGTCAACTCAGCTCCTGGGGTGGTTACAAGCACCCTTATAAAACTGGTGCCTAAGGCCACCACTCAGACTAGAATCCAGAAGAACCCTAGGAAAACACCCAGAGAATGCCAGGCGTGGAACCTGAAAAAAAGGTTTAATAGCAAAGCTCAGACATTTCTATCTCCAATAACTTTCTTCCTTTTTTTCTGTTGAGAGTCTGCTCAAGTTTAGTGCGCTGTGAAACCAAAAGTCAACGCGACTACAGTTTTTGCCACTTCAACTGAAAATCCACACTCCACCCCACTCCAAGCTACGCGAGGACAAAGAGCCGACCACCAGCTAACTACGTGACAACATTAACTCAACAGAGGAAGTTCTTCACATTACCAAAGGAACCCAAGTAACGCCTCCAGATTACCACTGAACTGGTGTAAATAAAATGTAACACTAAAAAAAACATAGAAGGGTTAAATTGACTATTTTTGGTTCGCTTGGTTTGGTCTTACAATATCTGAGTTTTTTCATCATTAAACTCTCTCAAACTCTTATTTTTCTCCCTTTGCTCTTCTCTACAAGTGCATGAATGTGTGTTTGTGTTAGGTGTTAGTTTCTGTTAGATTAGATAAAAAAGTTAAATTTTGCATATATATGAATCTAATGTCTTAAGCTTCGATCTTGTTACCTTGCTTAAACATAAATTGGTTTTTATTTTTGATAGCAATAGCTGTAATTGAAGTCAACTGTCCGTTCCAATGATCTCTGGACAATTTATTTGTTCAGATTTAAAGAGTTGATTCTTTTAAAGCCCCGTTCAAATTAATCTTCAATTCACTTTGAGCTAATTCGGTTTTATTATTGTTGCTTATTAATATTAATAATTTTATGTATTAGTGTTATATTTTCCCAATGTTTAAACAGCAAAACTATTTCAAGCAACTACAGCATATTATTAATTTCACAACAAATATTAAAGTTTTCACAGGTTGTAGTGAATTTTAATGGTAATAAGAAGTAATGTTGGACAACTTAAAGAAACTGGGACTTTAAAAGCCTCTTCAGGTGTGCTGGACAGTAGTGCTGTGTTGGCTTTAAAAAAAAAAGATCTTCTTAATGCTGCTGAGTAGCTGACTTGGAGTATTCACAGACCACTAGTCATTTTCACAGTTGCTGCTTTGCGCAGGACTCTGCAGTGGTTCTTATTGTGGGTTCTCAATGACAAAAGCGTGACACTTTGCCACCTGCAGAATCGTAATGCAGGATTTTCTTGTCTGATCTTGCACCCAACACTGTCTCAATTAGGCAGTGTCCTAGTGGCCAATGAAACATCACTGTTAACTAAGCAGTTAAAAAACAATGTGTTTTAATAACATTAGATCTTGATGAACTGGTTGAAAAGTTTATAAAATACTAGATATAATTTATTTTATTTTGTAAGGCCATAAATAACTGGGTAAAAAAAAAAAAAAAGCTTGGTAGTGTAAATGTATTGATTTTGACATAACTCGTTTCTACATAACATATTGATGAGATTTTGACTTATTATTTAGTAATATTACTGTTATTCTGACAAAACCTATTATTTTGAGATATCAAGTTATTTTGCCAACTCATTAGTTCAAAAAATTCAGTCATTATTTTGACAACAGAGATATTACACCATTATTTTGACATACTAGCTATGTATTACATGATATTAGGTTGTTATTTTGAGATAGTGTGTCATTATTTTGATAAATCGTTATTTTGAGATTGTAACTCATTATTTTGAGATACTGTTTCGTTATTTCTACATAAATTGTCATTTAGAGATATTAATACATTGTTTCAACATAACAGCTTGCTATTTTGAGATGTTAAGTTGTTGAGATATCAAACCGTTTTGACGTAATAGTTAATTTTGTTAATTTTAAAAAATACATACATTAAATTCTATTTAAAAAAAATGTTAAATACATTTTTATAATGTAAAACTTTATAGTTTTGATTAATGTCAGTGCTTCTCAATTTCAGTCAATTCAAGTTCTCACTTTAGACATTTGTTCTAACTTGACCATTAATGTCTTGCAAACTGCACAGGATGTTTTCTTAATAAATATAGTTCGAAGGGAATGTATTTCAATCATCTAAATGCCATTTTAGTGTGTGTTATGTGAATTTAAATTTTATTTTATTTACACAGCTGTATTTTATCACACAACTCTACTAACGTTCATGTGTGAAGATGCTGCAAAACGTGTTGTGTAAATCTGTGGATTGTTTTTCTTAAGTGAAGCAAAACTCTCCAGTGTTTAGTGAATAGAGCAATGAACACAGTGTAGAAGCCCCGTTAATCGTAACACAGTTTATGCATGGAGCTCTTTTAACAAGCTGGTTATGGAATCAGTGTGTTAAATAAAAAAAGGCATGTTAGATATGCAGAGCGGTGGGGTGTGAGTACTGGAACTGAGAACCACTATTTTACATGCTGATAGTGTCATTGTAGAAATGCAGAACTCCAGTACTGGGAACATGAACAGCTCAGAATAAAACACCACATGATTTTATCTCTAAATTACATTGTTTACTACATGGTGTGAGCTCAGCATTCTATGGTGCACCTTTGCTGTTATAAATAAAGTAAAAAAAAAAAAAATAATAAAAACTGTGGCTGCCTTTACACTGCCAAATATTTTTTTTTGTCACATATTGGAATCTGTTGCATGGCTCTACCAAAAAAATATTCAAATCTGCACAAGATCTGATCTGGTAACTGTCATGATCACCAGTGATCCACTCCTGGCAGATTGCTGGTGAACTACAAATCACACTAAACGCACTACAATTCAAATCCTAACGCACACTAACGCACTCAAATTCCCATCCCACACACACCTGTTGCTGTTCACCACTGATGACTCCCAAACAGCTGAATGCCATCATCATCACTGATCATCTGGACTACTTACACACCACACATACACCATGCATCCGAAATTGCCTACTACTCAGTAGATACTGCAATTGAATTTAAATGTAAAACTCAACCATTAGAAAAGTATGTTCTATACAGTATGAATGTGAGTAGTATGAATGGAACTCGGACGTACTACATCCGTCATTTTGTCATAATCATGTGACCTACCTGCGTGAGTTGCTTTACTTCACTCCCATTTATGAATTCTCTTGTGCAGGGGTGCTCAACCCTGTTCCTGGCGATCGACCATCCAGCTGATTTCAGCTCCAACCCTGATCAAACACACCTGAACCAATTATTTAGAACGTGAGGAGCACTTGTTAATTACAGGCAGGTGTGTTTGATAAGGGCTGCAACTGAAAACTGCAGGAAGATCGCCAGGAATAGGGTTGAGCACCCCTGCTCTTGTGGGACATCATGGGATAGAGCAGCGTGCATCGGCTGCACACTTCAAAATCTTGCCGGAAGTAGTAGGTCATCTGGGTACTTCTCACATACTGATTTTCGAATTCTATGAATTTCGATATACTACTCAGCTTGTGTACTGTTTTTAGCGTTCTATATAGTGTGCAAGTATGCGATTCCAGACGCAGCCTATGTCTTTGTTTGCTGTCATCATGTGTTAGTTTTGTTTGCTATTTATTTTTTCCAGCCATGTTCCTGATTGTTTTGTTTTGACCGCAGCCTAGTTTTTGACCTTCTGCCTGTTTTGGATGCCCTGTATGCACCTGTTTTGCCTGTTATGACCATTGCCTGCTTACATGAGTACTCTTATTGAATTGCACTTGGATCCTTTCTTTTGTTGTCCGAGATTCGTCTCAGCATGTGACAGATACACTTTACTTGAAGGAGTGTTCATAAGTCATGAAACCTTTATAATAATGACATATCACTTGTCATGGACATGAATGAGATTGATGTCCTCATGACAATCAGGTTTATGAAAAGTTATGCTGTCTTGGTAATGTTGTGTTGTCATGACAAAGATACTGACAGATTTTGGTGCATTTGTTTAATTTGTCATAACAAAGCCATCTAAAACAATTTAATATTTGCATTTAAAGGAACAAAGCTAAGCTAATTAAACTCTCAATGACAGTTGTAATAAGCATTCATGACATCTTTCATGTTATAATTGGGTTTCATGTCCTACAGTATGAACCTCCTTTTAACCAAAGTGTTACCTCTGATTTATTTAGCACCTGAAACATGTATATTCAGACATTAAATTTAAGAAATGTCTTTTGTTCAATTTGTTCAATCAACAGATTCTATATCTCTATTTCTCTATCTTTCCGTGTATCAGGAGATCAGAAGAAAATGGGGAAATGCGATGGGGTGGGTTATTGTTTTGAAAGTGACATCTGTTCATGAAATTGAACAATAAAAAATAAAAAACCCTCACACTTTCTGGAGCAGAGCACCAAAAATGTGTGAAAATAATGTGGAAAATTGGTTAACTATATATAGATGGAATTGAGAGTGGTTTTCTTGCTAGTGTTTGAGGCCTGACCTTGCTTCCATTGTTGAAGATCTACAATTACAGTGCAGGCCACTTGATCCAAGCAGACTCTATTTTGGGTCGTGCGGAATTACTGTGGATAAATAAAAGCAACCTTTAAATATCTTGTGGCAGTGTGGTGGGATTCAGAGGTCTTAGAGGGTATGAAGGTTGCCGTTTGTATACACAGAAACTTGATATCATGCCTGAATAGGCA
>CAIGQZ010000690.1:13327345-13338073 GCA_903798205.1 Danio tinwini
TTCTCCTAATATATATATATATATATATATATATATTAGGAGAAGGGGCATTTTCTTATTATATTGCACATTTAATAATGTGAGTGAAATGAAATGTTTCAGTGAAATGTATGTTTATAAGCGTTAATTACTCAACACATTTTATTTATTAATTTTGCTTTTGAATTGTAAAATGTATTATAATAGTTTTAGATTAAACCATCTGTCAAATTCATAAAAGTTTAAATACTGTTTTCCACAATGTAATAAAGTTTCTTTAATTTTTCTTGTGTTTTGACTAAAACACTGTTAAAAAATATGTTTAATAAATTATAAAATAGTAATAATAGGACCATTTGAATTATATGACAAATTGTGACTGCCCTTTTTGAAAATTACTGGTGCAATACTGTTTTTTTTTCCCTCACTGTCTTTTGTTGTCTAAAACAGAATATAATGGCTTGTACTGTAAAATATTCAGTATGTAGTAGCGTAGTTTTCCAGTCTTAAAACCTCCATTGTTCTTGTACGCAATAAAAAGCAAGCTTTTTTTATTTTGAATGACAACTTTGAATAATGATCTGTCGTGTTTAGCATTTGCTGACATAACAGCACATTGTACTCACTAAAGCAAAAGTAAAAAGGATTTCCCTCATGCATTGGATATAAGAGGCGTAAAGCTGTTTTGTGCAGCATCGGACACATTATAGAGACGGCACTCTGGGTTCTGCTAAGGCCTGACAAACCCGTGAGTTGGATAAGCCCTTGCTAGGTGCCATTCCACAGAGACGCTGACAGATACAAGGGCACTAAGTCCTTTCTAGGCTGTCACCTAGCCTGCTACTGTAAGACTCGGTCAGATTATGTTGACACGGTGGGGACACGGCAGTCAGTTTCATGTGACTGAAGCGCTGGATCAGTCCACCGCTCTCCTTTTTTTACCTCACACCTCCAAAATGTATAAACGCCTTTTACCCCTCACTTGTCTACTGCTATTTTCCTCTTTCAGATGTGTCCTGCCTCTTTTTTCTCTGTGCCTTTTATTCTCTCTGAAGAATTGTGCTTGTGACCTTACCGAGCTGATTTTGATTCATGTGTGTATTTCTCTATTTACGCTGTGACGGTTTTACTGATGATCGATTTGATGACTTCACAATGACTTCAGACTTCCGCTGGGACGCTGCGCTGCTTCTACAAACTATTTCAAATAGCCTGATGTCTTATGCATAAGCTCTTAATAATTGGATGCCATCAATATGTGTAATCTGTGCTGAATAAAACATAGACTGCAAAGGTGCCTCAGAGGACAATGTCAGAGAGCATATTAAAATAAATATTAGTGATGCACACACATGAAATATATTGGCCGTTTGGAAATTGTCGATTTAAATTATATATTTGGTAAGATGACATGAAGCTGGGGACATTTTTCTATTTCGGGGGTCAAAATATCATTGACATTCAGTATTTTGGAATGCAATCTTTAATCTTTATATGCTTTAACAGCAGAAGCCCTTCCTTCCACAACTCAGACCTGAGAGTGCAATGCAAACCTCGTGCACTCTCAGTTTATTGACTTTGAACAATATACCAACATTATACCACATGTCTTGTGGTATTGTGGTAGTCTTGTGGTATGCATGTGGACTGTGGGGAAAACTAACGCAAACATTGGAAGAACATGCAGATTTCACACAGAAAGGCATCTTAAATATATATATAATTAATATAATATTAATATAGTTATTATAATATTTATACATCCTCAAATTGGTTTGCAATGTATCAGCTGATTATACATAGTTTTTAAGTTTGGTCCTAAAATCTTTTTTGGAGTATTTGTGGTATTTTTTTTTTTGTTTAAGTTCATTTGATTGACAATTTTAAAATCTGCGGATATATTTTCAATGTACTTATTGGGTAAAATTGTTCAAAACTGTCATTTAATGTGTTTTTCCTCATTATCAATGCACTGTCACTTTAATCGAGCAATTTAATTTTGCTTCAGCTCTGCTTACGTGTGATATGAAAGCTCTAGTCTGTTAAAAAAAACACACACGCACGCACGCACGCACGCACGCACGCACACACACACGCACACACACACACACATTTTGCTTCTGCTCTGCTGCATGTGTGCTGTGAATGAGGCGTTAAGCCTGCAGTCATTACTGCTCTCTTGATTTGCTAAATCTGTTGCTAGGTGCAACAACAACAACAACAAAAAAGGTAAAACAACAAAAAAGGTTGCTACATTTAACATTAAAAATGCTAAATTGACAACACTGTGTCGGAACCTGAACCATCTGTAGCATAAATTATCCACTGATATATATATATTTTTTAAATGAACTGCAAGGACCAGTTCACAGAAAAAAAATAAATCAAGCTTACCATAATTACATTGGTTACTAGCATGACATGCATGGGGTTGTTTGAAAAATGAAATAAACCTTGGAGGTTGTGTGAGCACTCAACTGCACATGTGCAAACCAATTTAGGTGATGCAGCAGACCACTGATTCATCATACTGACTTGGAGTCTTTGTTCCTTTTGTTTCATTCGGCATAATAAGTAACAAACTAATCAGTATAATGTATCGGAGTAAAAGTATAGAATACTTACAGTTTAGGTATTTACAAAAATAAAATAATAATAATAATTTTTGTAATGTAACAAAGTATTATCACACTGGAGGTAATAACTGCCCACATCTCCGGGTGTATGATCACAGCATGTGTTTGTGTGTTCTGTCACTCCTAACTCTAAATGTGTGTGCACCTGGAAGGGGTAAAAGCAAAGGATTAATTTTGAGGTGAAAAAAAATATATTAAATAGTTTAAATTGACTAAATTGTAACTGATTGCAAACTATTTATATGGGCTACATTTAAACAAACTAATTAAGTTGAACATTAGTTTGTTTAAATTTTCTTTTAAAAAAAAGTTAATTATCTTAAAAAATGTTAATTAAATTAATATTTTTTTAGTGTATGGGTTAAACCATACTTCAAAAAGGATCTTCACTAGTGTCCTTTTCATGACCATGTTATACAATCAGCATTTCTTTAATATGGACATCTACTAGTAATTGTGCCTCTTTTGATATGCACTAAAGCTAAGGCTTAACATATGATTTTGGTATGATGCCAAAGAAAGCCATTTTTGGATTTCTTTACATCTTAATAGATCAAAAATTACAATGTAGAATGGAAACCTTCCATAGATATCAAAGGTTCTTAACTGAACCACAAATGCTTTTTTTATTTTGAAGATTGTGATACTGGTTAGCAGACACTGATAATCCAGCTTGTAAAGCACAATGATAACAATGGATTTCAAATTGAGCATGCCTACCTCCACCTCCTGGCAATTCAGAGTCAGTATAATTATGGCCTTAGTATTTATCAAAACTGGCCACTTCAAAGTTCCCAATGGAATCAAGAATTTCAAAGAATAAAAGTTATTTACATTTTGCACTCTCATTACACAGTCTTTTTGTGACTGTTAGATTTTTGACAACGATGACTCAGAAGAGCAGTTTGTTGGTCCCTGCATTCATTCAAAAAGTTTATTTCTAAACTCATTTCGAGAGGATCACATGCTTATGGTTGACCACAGCCGGTCCCGAATAAGTGGGGATAATATGAAGAGCTTGAAGGCGGAGCAGGCAGCAAGTTTACTGCAGCAAGTTGACATGTTAACTGTTTACTGCAGCAAGTTGACATGTTAACTGTTTTAAACCATTCCTGAGCGCTGCGTTTGTTGTGGTTTCTGGCTTTTCTCCTAATGAATCAAACTCAGTCTAGAGGTCATGATTATCAGAAGAATATACTTTATTGAAATATTTTCCAAAAAAGCAGATACATCCATAAGCAGACCCATCACTTTATCCCTGCTTCCTCTCACGTTTGTGCTTTCACAGCTAGTTCCTAGTTCAACAGGCCTCTCCCAGCTCCTACTACTTTACGACCCCAATTTCCCTCTTATTTTTGGTCCTTATAATGTACACATCTAATGTATTCATAAATGTTTTAACTCATACAGTTCAAATGTTGCACTCATGACTAGTATCTATGTTTCAAACATCTAAACTGGACTCTTCTCTTCCATACAGTATGTGTCTTTTCAAACATACATGACAGTTTCATCATATAATGTATACATTTCATGCTTTTCTGGGTGTATTTACACAGATGGTTCTGCCTTGTATCCCCAAGTCCTCTCTCGTGATCTTTTATGACCGCTTAGGCTTAACCTATCACCTGTTTTCAAAGACATACAATGGCAGATTCATATGGCCCTCCACTTACCCAATTAAATGTGTCTTTACATAGCTTTTTAGAAAATAAAAATCTTCTTCACATTTGCCATTTTTTGGTGCAAAGATGCGCGAATGTCTCCTAAATCCATGCATACGGTGAACATTTTGCAGTAAAAACTGGTCGCACAGAAACAATTTTATGCGGGGCCGGTTTGCGTACCCTGATAGAAATCTATAGGCTATGTTTACAGTTCTAAAATGCATGCACTGTTCATGTTTTGTTGTGCCACAGAGTGCCATGTGATATCCGGTGTGTGACCTACTTTAAAACTGTTTTTGCACGCAATTGACAAACAGTCTGAGCCAAACTAAATTTTAGTGACAATGCAGCACTGGCCCGATGGGGCCTGTAATCATATTGTCCACTTTCCTGAGCGTCTCTCACGCTGGTCCCGGGCCATCGGGCAGTTCTTATTGCTGAGCCCTGCTTTAAATAACCACAGTTTTCATTCCACAACTGTCTTTGTCTGGAAGAAACCTCTCTTCCTCCCCTTCACCTCCCATCTTTACCTAGATTGGGCGGCACGGCAGCCCAGTGGTTAGCACTGTTGCCCCACAGCAAGAACACCACCGACTCTGGTCCTAGCTGATCCGGTTGGTGTATCTGTGTGTTTGCATGTTCTTCCCATGTCCGAGTAGGTTTCCACCATCCACAGACATGCGTCAAATGTAAACTGACTAAGCCAAATGGGCACGATAGTCTACCTCCCAGCATCAGTATTTTTTTCTTCTCCAAGCAGTTCACGTTTAGCCAGAGGGGGAGTTTTTGAGATCTACCTGAGCTCAATCTCCCCTCTCGCCCTGCGAATGGGAGGGAGCCCTAGCCTCGAGGATCCTTTGAGCTCAGGGTTCTCTCCCGAGATAACATGCTTTTGGATTGGGACAGTGGGGTGAACTGTTTAAAATGACAAAATACTTACAAAAAAACAACAATCCAAAATAATTTACAAGCATACTTAGCAATCAGAGAGTATTTTGTATCATGTGGAAAGCTGCTCACATCATGTCAAAGAGGCAAAACACATTGGCTGCATCTGAAATCAATGAAGGAAACAGTCTGAGTAGCTACTTCTTTTGAATAAATAATTGCTTATGAAACGATTGCTAGTCAGCCACTTTATGACTGAATTTTATCGAAGTCACTTCATCCATTCCATTTGGGGGGCTAATATTGTTAGACTAATAAATGTCACAGAAAGAAAACTCTTTTTTTTCTTTTCTCTTTTTGTGCTATTTTGGTGCAGTCCTAATGAATATATAATTTCCCTCCAGATAAAAAAAAATTGTTACTGTGCATAAAGTAAGCTGCAAAAAGAAAATATAAAGCACAAAAATCTTTGAAAAAGTCACATATGCTCTTCTCTTCTGCATGCATCTGGTGCCCTCACATTGTCAGTCAGCACTCACTGTGCTGCTCTCGGTTTCAATGCTCGGGTTCTATACTTATACTCTTATTTCAAGACTTTTGACAGTGTGTTATCATCCCATACAATCCACAGCTTCCATAAAATCATGCCAGCAGGAAAATTCCTTTTAAAGCATGATTACATATGTGCTATTACAATGGTTTTGTAAGAACCATTCATTCATATTTATTATTCACTCTATGCTCATAATTTCTGCAGAACACAAAAGGAGATGTTTTTCACCTAATAAAACTGCATATATCACATGAAAAGTACACAGTGTGCTTTATGACTCTTTAGAGTTTGGCAGATATAATTTTGCATGTTTCTTTAAACATACAGTTGTGCATTGTTCAATGGAGCACTGTTCACATGATGTGAATTCATTTCATAATCTCACATGATTTTCATTAGAGGTTATTAAGTTTAATTTTAAATGAGTGAAGCCATCACTATAGCTGATCAGGGTCTTTATTTGTCCCTGAAAAGCTGCGTAGCAGTCGGCTGGAACTGTAATTAAAAGATGATAAAGCTTCCGCTGATCATTCTGTCAGATTAGATGTTTTAATAAACTTTGAATCTCATGGTACTCCACAGACTCCAGAGTACTTTCCATCAAATAATGTTAAAAATCTCATTTAAATGGTCTCCTGTTGAGGAATTTAATTAGTTATCTTACACCAGATGAGTAAATCATGTCAGTAAATACAATTCAGTGAAAAAAGGCATTGTGCTCTTTCCCATGTTTAATGGTCTTATTAAGAAGATATATTAGACATACATATACCAATGATGTATTCATTAAATGGTGTTTAAGGATGCTTCATTTAGAAAATCTAAATTGTTATTAAGCTTTATTTACTTAACTTTATATTCACTTTCATTTATATGTATAGGTTAGGTAAGGTCTCCTTACAGCATGAAATGTTCTTTCAAAAGCAGTGTTTCAATACAAACAAGCACTCGACTAGTAGACATCATATCGCCTTTGCTGCCCATAATTACAATGCTTACAGGGGAGCACTATTCAATTTCTGTTTCATTTCAGCTATCTTTTATAGGATATTTAAACCTAAGGAGAGTAGTTTCTTAATCCTTATACTTTTAGAGGATTATTAGTTGAGAGTTTGGAAATCTTATATCATTTACACATATACAATGGTGTGAAAAAGTGTTTGCCCCTTACTGATTTTGTAAGCATGGCTAAATCTCTCCATAATATCAGACCCCGGGAACTGTTATGAAATTTCATGAGACAAGACCACGAGAATTGTCATTTAGAGCAGTAAAACTATAAACTTTCTAATCTGTGAAGAGGATCAGCTAGGAAAACAGTTGTTTAACTATCTCGATCATGTATCCTGAGCCCCCCTCTCTGCCCTCAACTTTACCTTCTCCACCAGAGCAGCTCACTGATACTCCACACGGGATGTTCAAGTTCTCAATATGGTGTATCTTGTGGATCTACAATTTTCCTCTTTCATGTTTGGTATAATTTTAAATGTTTCTGTGTGACTGGTAAAGTGGTTTCAACTTCACTGTAATATTTCACAATTTCACTTGTATCTGTTGATCTGCATTTTGGCTTTGATTAGATCCTTGCCAGATGCTCTACTCCAGGGAAAATGGTCTTCACATCAACTCATGACCAGACAAGGGTCCTTGTGATGCTTTTATTGTCTTGATTGTATGTTCGTTTGTTGTGCTTTGAGTATTTAAGAGAAAGCTGCAAAAATGTCTGTGGGATCCTGTAGCCAGCATACACTGTTGCAGTTTGTGAGTCTCTGAGCTCTGCACCAAGACTTATATGCTGCAACGTACAACACGGTCAGGTATTTATTTCTAACTCTTAGGTTTATCTTTGAATAATTGATGTTGTACATTTCTAAACTGACTTTTTTTGTTCAATTATTGCCATGAAAAATCTTTACTTGAGGAATAAAATGTTATATTTACTATATGTTATGTTCTACTGAAATCATTTATATCTTTAGATTGGTTAGGCTGATGTTTCTGCAACTTACAACAAGGAATGCTCATACATTCTGTCTCAGATGAATGGAGCATAGGGCACATCATATGAGACCAGTTGAATTCTGACAGTCACTGACTTAGTATAATACACTAGTGGCTAAATCTATCACTTTTAATGAATGAGCAAGACTTTAAGAAATTCATTTTCAGTTATACCCTCCATCTAAGAACCAGAACTGGCGAGGTTGTGTCCGTAAGCATATGTAAATGGCCAGCATATGACTCTAAGCAACTTAGGGAAAACAATGAACAATTAAATTAAAAGACGAGTTGTTTAAAATATGGTCAAATATCTAAATGTATTCTGTATTTCTAAATGTGATCAGTTCCTAATCAGGAACGCGTTTGAGATTAATGATCACTTGAAATTGGAGTCAAATTAAATTCGGAGCTAGAAACAAATTAAAATAAATTCTAACAAATAACAAATATATATTTTCAGATATGCCAGAAAAGGCTTACACACATTTAACCTTCACCCATGCTGTTAGTTCACAGTTTGTCACACTTTAATGTTTCAGATCATCAAACACATTTAAATAATAGTCAAACACAAGTAAACACATCATGCAATTTTGAAATTAAGAAGGTCGCTGGTTCGAGCCTCGGCTGGGTCAGTTGGCATTTCTGCATGTTGCATGTTCTTTCCGTGTTCGTGTGGGTTTCCCCTGGGTGCACCCCAGATTAATAAAGGGACTAAGCTGAAAAGAAAATGAATGAACAACCCTCCAACAACCCCAAACCTAATAATCAGAGATAGTAGAAATACTTTGTTACTGTACTTTGGTATTTTCTTTCTGGTATCAGTACTTTACTTCACTATTTTTTTTTCTGACAACTTTTTACTTTTACTCGTTACACTTTATATCTGTATACAAATATATGTACTTTCTACTCCTTACATTGTTATACCAGACTTGCTACTTTAATTTTAAAGTGTTTGGTGGCCCAACCTATATCATGTCTTGTCAGTGCACAGTTTGAATGCTTTTTTGATTCAATCAATTTTTTTCATTGCACACCAGCATGCACATTTTTTAACTCATGTTGATCACACACCTTACATAGGCTAGTTCATGAAGCTTGCTAAAAGAAAGGCAAAGATAGCTAAGGTGGACAAGACTGATGCTGCTATGTTTACATCAGGTAACAAGATGCAATTAGTTGATCAGATCATAGGTAAATGAGACATTCCTATTCAAATTTGATTCATTGGTCCACTTCTAACCATACTGTACTGATCTTTCAAAAAAAAAAAACTTTAACAATAATGCATTTTATGAATTAAATATTACAGCAAAACATCAGGAATTTATCACAAGTAAGATTATGGTTGTAATAGAGCTTGTAATTCCGCCTGTGTATGTTGTTTTGTTGCATAGAATACATGTATTAACAGCATTAATGACTACATCCATAAAAATAAAATATCCACAATACTCTGAAAAAAAGAAACAAACAAACAAAAAAGAAACCCACCAAAAACACAGGATATTGAGAGCTTTGAAGATAATGAAGTAGCTTTAGCCTAATGCCAATGAAAGAGTCAAATTCATTAAGTATTTATTATAGCAATATAAAGTAAAATAAACATGTTTTGGACAAACTTACGTGTTAAATTGAAGATTATTTGTAAAGATATAGGGCTACAGAATGTTTTATTATAGTGTATGAACATGAATGATAGCAGTTGTTCTTGATCTAAAAGCAGATAACTACAGTACATGCTGAAGTTTGCGTCAAGATAATGATACATTGGTGACTTTGAGCAATTTTGATGAGTAATGTTGCAGAATAATATTGCTTGGCTACTCTCTTGCTAAGAATTAGCAACAATTTAATTTTAGATCAAAATCAGAAAAGTAAGTTATTTTGTATAAATGCATCAATATGAATTGAGATCTACTGTAAATACCAGCGTTAAACTAAAACAGGTTGTAGTAATGCATAGTTTTTAATTAAGTACATGTTTGAGGCTGTACTTCTTTATTGTACTTGAGTACAAAAGTGTAGTACTGTTTTAAGCATTAGTATCAGTATTTGTGAATGTGTGTACACTACTTTGCTGTCTCTGCTAATAACTGGTTGGGCCTCCTTAACCAGCAGCAATTGCAAATTAAGCATTTTCATAACTTGCAATCAGTCTACCGCTGTGAAGGAATTTTGGCGCACTTATCTTTGCAGAATTGTTGTAATTCAGATTTGAACTGCCTTTTTAAGGTCATGCAACAGCATTACAGTTAGATTTAAGTCAGGACATTGACTAGGCCACTCTAAAGTTTTTATTTTTATTTTCTTCAGTCATTAAAAAATGGACTTGTTGATGATTGAATAATAAAAACCTTCATGTCAAAAGTGCATAATGTGTTGTGTTATCTTTGACTAATATTTAAATTTGTTTCATGATCTAAAACATTAAAGTGTGACAAACATACTACAAAAATAAGAAAATAGTAAGGGGCAGATATTTTTCCACACCACTGTACACTGTACTGTTCACTTATAAGTAAAATGATTTTGAGTTTGATGGTCCGTTTGAGTATTAGTAGACTGTCTGCTTAAAATCAGTTTATTCTGCTCCTTCAACAGACATTAGACTATGAGAAACTTTGCAAGTACATGTCAATTTACAGTGATCCTAACCGTAACACCAACCTAACAGTCTACTTATAATCTTATGAGAATTGGTTGGCATGTAGATGCAATGTAACTTAAATTCAACAAACATACCATCATAATAAAGTGTGACCCACTACAATTAATGAATTAGTTTATTTATTTGAAATAAAATAAAACAATACAATGTGGGGCATTTTTACAAATTCTAATAGACAACATTAATATTAATTCAAATGAATATTGGAGTCACTACTTGACTAATGAAAATATGAATAATTCCCTAAAACATTCTGTAATGGGGACAGAGCCCCTCATATAAGTTCTATGATGATAAAACTCCCATAAACAAAATTCTTTAAAATGCTAG
>CAIGQZ010000690.1:13369405-13386167 GCA_903798205.1 Danio tinwini
GTTCTTTCTAAGGAAGATCAGCTTCATTGTTATCTGCCACTGTGATGTTAAACTACATGAGATGCAGCAGGTGAAGGCTACATACATCAGAACAATACAAAGATCTCTATGGCTCTGACATGCACGTGTAAACGGTGGGTGGGGAGAACCAGCTTATTTACATTAAAGGCACAGGCAACAAAAACAGCTACAGTGTTCTAACAGATACATTTTTGTATATTTAAAAAGGTATAATAAGTGGAGATTGTTTATAAACTAATTTCGAGAGGATCACATACTTATGATTGCTTGCAGCTGCCCCGTATTATACAATTGATTATTCACCAATCAGACGATTCCTAGGCCACTATAAGAGCTCTAGGTTTCATACCACAGACATCTTCGTTTTGAAGAATCCCCCTTTCCACCCCTATTCCTCTTCCATTTCTAGATGGGTGGCACGGTGGCCCAGTGGTTAGCACTGTTGCCTCACAGCAAGAACATCTTGGTTCTGGCCATCTCCCCGTGCTTGCGTGGGTTTCCCCCGGGTCCCCCAGTTTCCTCCCACTATTCAAAAACATGCAACTTAATTTAATTGACTAATCCTAATTAGCACCATAGACAGGCACTTGGCAAGTAGCTATCTCTTAAGAGCAATATCTACATGTCTGCAGATGAAGCAGGCGCTGCTCCGGGAACAGCGAGCCTTGCTCGGTGTGCCCCGTGCTGTAGCTCGCTCATCTGAGGTGAGTACACGATACAGCCACGGCACTCCGTCTACCTCAACCCAGCTTGTTCCTAAGTCCAGGCCCAGCACACCAAGGATGTGGTTCGCCCAGGCGTCGTTTACGCAGACACCCGGCTGCCACGGCTTCTGGGTGCAGCCGCGTAAGGTACTCGCCAGGTCCTGGGGCAGAACGTCTCCTCCTCCCGTGTTCGAAATCTACTTCCACTTCAGGTAACAAAGTACGCACCTTTTTCTTTCCTGGTGCTCGCGTTAAGAATATTTCTGCACAGATTCCTACTATCCTGAGTGCTGGCAAGAGCGTCGGTGCTGTCGTCCTCCACGTGGGGATGAATGACATGGGGCTCCGCCAGTCGGAGATCCTGAAGAGGGACTTCAGGAGCCTGATCGAGAAGGTTCGACGCACCTCGCCCGCCATGCAGATCATCATTTTTGCACAGCTTCCTACCTACCGCCGAGGAAATAAAAGGTTCAGAAGACTTTTTGCTCTGAATGAATGGCTATTAACATGGTGTAATGAACAGAAATTCCTATTGATTCCAATAACTGGGCTTGACTCCCAGTTATTGGAATCAACTCCCAACTGCATCCATACATCTCTGCAATGACTCAAATAACTTATTAATAAAGTCATCTGAAACAGCAAAGAAAACATTCTTGCAGGACTCCCAGAGTTCATCAAGATTCCTTGGATTCATTTTCAATGCCTCCTCCTACATCTTACCCCAGTCATATTCAATAATGTTCATATCTGTTGACTGGGCTGGCCAGTCCTGGACACATTAACCTTCTTTGCTTTCAGGAACTTTGATGTGGAGGCTGAAGTATGAGGAGTGCTATCCTGCTGAAGAATTTGCCCTCTCCTGTGGTCTGTAATGTAATGGGCAGCACATATGTCTTTATGCCTCAGGCTGTTGAGGTTGCCATCCACTCTGCAGATCTCTCGCACATCCCCACACTGAATGTATGGGGATGAAGTTATTGGGATTGAATACAATCTTTGTAAAGCTTGGTCTCCTAAACATCAGGTCACTAGAACCTAAAGCACATATAATAAATGAATAATAACAGATAACAATCTTAATACACTCTGTCTCACTGAAACCTGGCTGAAACAAAATGACTGTATTAGTTTATATGAAGCAACACCTCCAGGAATCACATATAAGCATGAAGCTCGTCAAACTGGTCGTGGTGGTGGAGTTGCATCAATCTTTAGTGATTTTCTTAATGTTAATCAGAGAAACAGACTTAAGTTTAACTCATTTGAAATATTAGCACTTAATGTTACGCTTCCAGATATTATGCAAAAACCTATGTTATCTCTCACTTCAATCACAGTATATAGACCCCCAGGACCCCATGTCAATTTTCTAAAAGAGTTTTCAGATTTTATTTCTGACTTACTAGTTAAAACTAGACATAGAAAATACTAAATGTAGGAAACTTTAACATCTACGTAGATGACGCTAATGATACATTAGGGCTCGCGTTTATGGATCTACTACATTCACTTG
Source organism: Danio tinwini (assembly GCA_903798205.1). Lineage (NCBI taxonomy): Eukaryota > Metazoa > Chordata > Actinopteri > Cypriniformes > Danionidae > Danio > Danio tinwini. Next base: position 13,371,647 of record CAIGQZ010000690.1, read on the forward strand.
GGATAAAACAAACGCTGTTGGCTCTACCCATCGCTTAAAGCATACATTAGATCTAATTTTGTCTTATGGAATTGAAGTCTTTGATGTAGACATTATACCACAAAGTGATGATAATACAGACCACTACCTCTTACTATATAAGCTGTGTTTACTTGAAATTAGCAGATCTGCACCGATATACCACCCTGGTAGAGCTATCATTCCGTTGACCAAAGATGAATTCACAAATAACTTACCTGATCTTTCTCTACTTTGAAATGCACCTGCAAATGCAAATGACCTTGATGTAGTAACCAGTAGTATGGATGCCATCCTTACTAGCACACTAAATACGGTGGCACCCATCAAATTAAAAAAGGCTAGAGAGAATAAAACTACACCATGGTACAATAATCATACTCACGCTCTCAAAACAGCAACCCGTGCCCTGGAACGTAAATGGAAAAAAAAAACAACTAATTTAGAGGTTTTTAGAATTGCGTACAAAGACAGTATGTCCAGCTATAGGAGGGCTCTTAAATCTGCCAGGGCTGAGCACCTCCGCAAACTGATAGAAAATAATCATAACAATCCTAGATTTTTATTTAGCACAATTGCTAAATTAACAAATAGTGGGTAATCTTTGGAACAAAATGTCCCACTGCAAACTAGAAGTGATGACTTCATGATTTTTTTCAGTGATAAAATAGAAGGCTTTAGACAAAAAAAAAATAGAAGATGCTAAACTTCTGCACCGCCTTATACTCCAGATCCAGTAAACATTCCACTGAATCAAAATAACTTAAAATGCTTCAAAATCATAGAACAGGAAGAGCTAGATAAAGTTATAAATAGTTCTAAACCAGCTACGTGTATGTTAGATCCAATTCCAACAAAATTAATGAAAGCATTGCTACCTGTCATAGGAGAACCTCTCCTTAACGTTATCAACTCTTCTTTATCCTTAGGCCATGTTCCAAATCCTTACAAGCTAGCTGTTGTTAAACTTATTATTAAGAAACCACAACTGGACCCCAGCAAATTAGCTAATTATAGGCCTATTTCAAATCTTCCATTTATGTCTAAAATACTAGAAAAGTTGTTTCTACCCAATTATGTTCCTTTCTGCAGACAAACAATATTTTTGAAGTGTTTCAGTCAGGTTTCAGGCCTCATCACAGCACAGAAACCGCATTAGTAAAAATAACCCACAATTTACTCTTAGCTGCTGACCCAGGGTGCATCTCGCTATTAGTTTTACTCGATCTTAGCACCGCATTTGACACCATTGACCACAATATTTTCATAGACCGCTTATATTCTACAGATGTCCAAGGACAGGCTCTTCAATGGTTTAAGTCATACTTAGCTGACCGCTACCAGTTTGTGAATATTAATGGACTGCTCTTACAAGTCAGACCAGTAAAGTAAGGGGTGCCTCAAGAATCAGTTTTAGGCCCTTTGCTGTTTACAATATACATGCTAGCCCTGGGTGACATTATTAGAAGACATGGGATCAGCTTTCACTGCTATGCAGATGATACTCAATTACATATTTCAACTAAACCAGATGAGATGTCTAAACTGTCTAAGCTAACTGAGTGTATTAAAGATGTTAAAGACTGGATGACCAACAATTTTCTTTTTTTAAACTCAAAACAGAATTATTACTTCTTGGGCCTAAATCCTGCACACAGCAGTTCTCACAACTCGACCTGCAATTAGAGGGATACAAAGTTAATGTTAGCTCTACTATAAAAGATCTGGGTGTCATATTAGACAGCAATTTTCAATTTATTTTGAAAATCTTATATTCCATGTCACAAAAACTGCCTTCTTTCATCTGAGAAATATTGCTAAATTATGAAGTATGCCATCCATCTCAGATGCAGAAAAGCTAGTTCATGCTTTCATGACTTCTAGGCTGGATTACTGTAATGCTCTGTTCGCTGGTTGCCCAGCATCCTCTTTTAACAAACTTCAGCTAGTACAAAATGCAGCTGCCAGAGTTCTTACTAGATTTAGAAAATATGATCAAATCACCCCAATTTTATCCTCCTTACACTGGCTGCCTGTTAAGTTTTGTATTGAATATAAAATATTGCTCCTTACCTATAAGGTACCTCCAACCCGCTCTTTAAGATCTCAAAACTCAGGGCTTCTGGTAGTATCTAGAATAGCAAAGTTGAGTAAAGGAGGTCAAGCCTTCTCATTTATGGCCCCTAAACTCTGGAATAGCCTTCCTGATAATGTCCGAGACTCAGACACACTCTCACTAGATTAAAAACCTATTTTTTTAGCAAAGCATACACTCAGTGCATTCCTTAGTGGTATGGCACATGATTGTGCCCCACGCAGTTTTTTTTGCATCTCGCTTTTATACACTATGAACAGCAGCTACGCTAATTATTCTCCTATTCTCTATTTCCACCTGGGGATACTCATCCCGTGGCTCTCAGACTATGCAGCGCCACTGATGCGATCCAAGACCAGCGACGAGATGATCCCGAAGTTTTCACAATCCTGGACCAGGCCGCATCCTGAGCAGCTGCTGTGGTGGTCATGTAGGAGAATGGCAGAAATAGTCATGCCCAACTGAGCTTGGTTTCTCTCGAGGTTTTTTTTAATTCTTCACTTTCGCCAATTGGTGAAGTTTTTTCCTCGCCTCTGTCGCCACTGGCTTGCATAGTTCAGGATCTGTAGAGCTGCGCATCGATGGAATTGCTCTTCAGTGTTTAAACTCTCAGTAGTGATTATTAACCCACACTGAACTGAGCTAAACTGAACTGAACTGATCAGAAACTCTGAAAATCGAACTGACACTGTTTCAATTTACTATAATCTTGAATGTCAAGCTGCTTTGACACAATCTACATTGTATACGCGCTATACAAATAAAGGCCAATTTAATTGAATTTAATGTAGTTTAGGAGAAGTTGATGAATTGACATGTTTTAAGCATGTCTAATTTCATTTGCAGTGCATGAGGCTGCAATATAATGTGATGTCATAAACCAGACACATTGCCAGGGGTTTTAAATAATTTACAAAAGGTGGTCAGGTAAAGTATTTACATCTTTTCTAATGTGAAAAAGTTAACCACAGTATAACTAAACAAGATCAGCTTTCCCTCACATCCATAGAGACATTTTTTTGGACTCTCACCCAGATGAAATGTCTAAGCTTTTCACTCATCATAGCACACGTGCTGCTGATGATGTGACAATAAAAGTGATTTGATTTGATAAAGTGCATTACTATTGGCCATTTATGTATGAATTATGAATGTGTGTGTGTGTGTGTGTGTGTGTGTGTGTGTGTGTGTGTGTGTGGGTGTGTGTGTGTGTGTGTTTGTTTGTTCTTTTTCAGGGGAAGTGCCCCTACAAAGATTTCACCTCTTAGTTATGTAAGATAGAGTCAGATTCAAAAAAAATTACAAATAATAATAATAAACAAATCATAAAAAATAAGAACATTTTAACCCAGTTCAACCTCTGAGTAAGATTTTTGGAAAATGCATACTCAGTCATACATCCAAATATTTTTTTTTGGAAAATTGTCCCATGCTTGAGCATAATGGCGTGTTTCCACTGAGTGGTAAAGTACAGTACGGGTCATGTCTGGAATTATAAATTACAATTAGCGTTATAAATGCAACATATATGAACACATACAGCCTCACAGTCTCCGACATGTTACCAATTACAGAAAAACTACACAGAGCATACATTTAGTCTTTATTTGGCTTCAAAAACGTGCAACATATAGCTCAAAGTCGGTCCAAACCTCTTATCTGTATCTTTAATCTTCGCCAGCACATGTAACCTCTGTTAGAAAGTAATTCCGTCATTCCGCTAGTAGTTAAACATGGTAGTTTGTTCATCTTTTAAGGCTGCTGAAATAATCTTTTGCTCGTTTGTTTTTTTGCATGTCACATTTGTTTGTTTCTGAAAGAATCAGATGTCAGAAGCACTTCAATAATCACATGCACATTATTATCATCAGCTCAAGAAGTTCCTATTTCAAATATAGACACGTGGTGAGTGCACGTGAGCTCTCTGGAAAAAGTGAAACCGCTCGCACTTTTAGATGGCCTTGTAAAACAAAAACAAGACACGGCAAATTTTGTTCTTCTTGGCTTTGTGGCTGCTCATCAAGACGACGACAATGTTTGTTTAAGCTCCATGGCTTGGTATTATATGTATATAGTATTATGATGTAATGTCTCAGCTGTGTATTTAAAAATTGCAGTTTCTTTGTTTTCATTTTCCTGCTTGTGTGCGCTAGTGACATATCGATGTTAACCAATAGCGTTCAGCTGCACGTCTAGCTACGCCTTTTGGTACCCTTTTATTGTGCTAGGTACCCTTTTTCAAAGGGTACCCAAAAAAGTGGTACAGTACGATTCGCTTTTTGGTACCTTTTGACAGTGGAATCAGCCATAAAAGCTTATGAAACCGTACCATATTATACCACTCAGTGGAAACGGGCCAAAAGCTAACTAACTCTGTATTCATAAAACAGCATTGAAACACCCCTTTAAAGTTCAATTCAAAACACAAGTCACTACATTTGAACTCCAGGCTAGTCACTTTAGTTTTAGTTCCACAATGCTGTTTGTGAATGTAAACAAACACTCATTTAAAGGCATTTTGTTAAGTTTAGTATGGGAAACTGAACAAACAACAAATAAAATGATCCATTTTGTATAGGAGCATTAAACAGTTAAAAATGAATGACAATCAGAAATGATTCCATCTACAGTTGGAACTATACGGATCAGGAAACACCAACTTGTTGTATGTAACAATCAGATTTGCGACCCATTGTTGTGACCCATTGTGTAATGGAGACTCAGACAACGAGGGATCCATTTGCAGCACATTTATTAGACACAGTCTAATTACAAACACACAATAAGTAGATGACAGAACTCACAAGAGTAATAGGGCTTCCAGGTAGACACAAGGGCAAGGCAATATCGTAGTCGTAAGGCAGGCAAGGATCAAGGGCAGGCGGCAGGCAATACAGGGTCAAGACAGTCCGGGTTGGCAACAGTGAATACAACGAGGAGTAATGGAACGCTCAGAAATGTCAGCAGGGCAGAACAAGACTTCGCAACGGAGTGAGGGTGAATGCTGTATTTATGTGTGTGTGTGTGTGTGTGATGAGTCTCAGGTGCAGCATAATCAGTGAGCCGGGGAGAATTGTGGGAGATGTAGTGTTTAAAAGTCCGGTGAGAGTGACCTCTGCTGGCCAGTGAGGGGAATGACTGGGACCGAGTCGGTGACACATTGAAACTGAATTACATATACACATGGCAAATTAATTGTTTTTGATGATTAAAGTGAAAATAACTTTACTATAGGGTAGACTTAGACAATTAGAATAAAGGGACAACGGTTGCATTAAATAACTTGTGTGAATCACAAATTTTTACTCCACACATGTACAGTTTTCAACATTTGAAGTGGTTCAAAACCTTTCATCAAAGTTGCCCTAAAACTACTGGACAACACCATTTACTGTCAATTTCGAAAAACATTTTTGAACTACTTCAAATGTTGATATGAAGAGCATCCTCGTCAACTAAAGAACATTTAAAACATTTAAATTTCTCTAATCTAAGAATATCAAAGAGTGGGATATCAAATTGTATGTTTTGGGGTTTGATTTTTTTGTACTCTCTCTTTTATATTTATAGAACTGAACTCATAAGATGGACCTTTTCTACTTCACATTACGGGAAACTGTTCTTGTACTTTTTTTTGTTTGTGAACTAACTGTGTGGGAGGGGGTGAACTGTGTGTTTTCTTTTTTTTCTAGAATACATTTACATCAAATATTACTGTTTTGTTTGCGTGGTAAAAATTAAAAATTTAAATTTAAATTAAATAAATAAATAAAATAAGTATTCCAGTTCTACAGAAATGTTGACAACTACAGTAGTGCCCTTAATTTGTCACATCTACTAAGAAATCAAAGATGTTTTGATGGAGATTAGAGGTCACCTAAACCTGCTGTGGAGAATTCCTCATGTGTGTGGGAGAGCATCACTCCACTGGAAATGAACGTCTATAAACACATGGCAAATCATGCAGCGAGTGCACAATTTAATAACATATTTTCTGGTTTACACAATACTGAATGCTCAATTTTAATATTGTGGGGTATGTGGGGGTTGTACACAACAAGACCCACCGACAGTGGGGCTTGTCACTCATAACACCACAGACTCAATGGTGGACTAACTTGTGTTTATGTCTGTGACTCCCTGGTGATATTTCCCCAGCTAAGCTGCTTCAGAGTACATTCCGGCCGGCATCCCAACACAGGAGAGATGTCCTAATGTCCTAACGCCTGCCGTGTTCATGGCTCCTCACCCTCTTGCTGACCCATTCTAGTCCTAAATTCCATTGAGTTCTCCAGTGTATCAGCTCACAAGATGGGCAACACTAGCCTGCCACCAGCTCCCAAGTTGGCTCCCAGTCCTAGTTATTTTCTTGTCATGGTTTCTGTTCCTGAGTTTCACAAATTGCCATTGCTTGAGCTGCAGGAATGGCCAGCACCACCTGAGCTGCCACAGTTCGGCCGCGGGCTATAACTGCCAGACCTGCCAGTGATATCACTGCCAGAACCTTCCTGTATTTTTCCGAACTACAAATACAATAATACTCTGCGTTCACACACTGGTTTCAATTTCACCCTGATTACACTCACAGCTGAAGGACATAATTTAATTTTACTTTACTTACTATTACTTGGACTATAAATACACCACTCACACAGAAATCCAGTGCTGAGTCTTGTCCAGCTGTAGCTGTTCATTTAAAAGCCCCTTTCACACATACAGACCTTTCAAGAAAATTTCCGGTAATTTTCAAGAAAGGGACCATGTGTGAACAGGCCCTTTATAAAAAAACTGGTAAATTCGTTCCGATGATTTTCTGGAATGAGAAGTTGTAACACTACTGGTAATTTGCTGAAATGGTACACTGTGTGAACACAGAAGGAAAAGTGACGGAAGGAGCTCATTCACAATTAGAACGCGCTGATGTGAGACGTCAACTCCAGCCAATCAGAACATTCAGACGCATTTACATCCACGCTGTTTATAAAAATCAAAGCCTTTGAATATTTTTTAAGACACATTTAGCTGCTAGATGTTAGTCAGATAACGTTTCTATGTTTCTTCTTAATGGCAACTGTGTGAAAAATTACAGATAAAATGCTTATGATAAACCGCTGTTTGCTTACCTTCAAGCTCTGCTTCATTTGCTTGACGCGTGTGCACATGAAGTGGTGCTCCGGTGAGCGCCAGCAAACACACACGCACATATTATGAACATCTCGACCTGCAGAAAGTGTTCCTCAATGTTTTCATGAAAGTTGTTCACAATACTTATCCATCCACAGAATTTGTAATGTCGTCAAATGTTTAAACATTTAGCTGTGGTTCGTGCTTCTGCCTCTGGATGTCTCTGGGACAAAGCAGCTGCATGCATGCTAAAGCTTTAAATAAAAGTAAAACCATCAACAAAAGCCCGACCCCTTCTATGTTTACAATTACAAGTGCAGCCGTTCAGCGGTCATTTCTGGTTAATAATAACAGAATTTACTGGTATTTTAGAATGGATGTGTGAATGGTCTTTTCTGGAAAAATTCCGGAATGTTCTTGCCTGTGTCGTTCCAGTAACTTTCAGGATATTTACCGGTTTCGTTGTGTGAAAGGGACTAAATTGTTTATATTGTTTTTTTTTTTGTTTTTTTTTGCCTTGGACTGTTTCTAACATTTTTGATTGTTTGCCACCTGCCTCAACACTTTTGCATGTATTATGGTTTATGCTTTGGATTGTCTATATATGACGGTCTGTTCCTGTTTTGAGCTGTTTTGCCTGCCTGACCATTCTCTTATTAAGATTGCATTTTGATTCAACCCCTGTCATCACGCCTCCCCTTTGCAAAACCCATACTGGACTCTGTTTCCAGTACACATGCAACACATTATTGATTCCTATTTAAGAACCACACTTTTTTAAAATGCATGGCAAAAAACTTGGTATTTTACGAACATTTCAGTGTCTCTTTTTCCCTGTGTTTCCCTTGCCTTGTTTTTAATTATGGATTTCCTTTTGACTGCTTGCTTGCACTGAATGTTCTTTATATTACTTTTTACCTTTCCTTGGGTATTGCTGTCTGCTTCTGTTATGACCCTTGCCTTTTTGTCTCTCCCTAAAGCTGCATGTGAATCCTTGTCGTCATGATCCATAACATTAAGAAACTATAATCTTACATGTAAATTCTGAACAGCCATGATATATTTAATAAACAATGTAAGAAAAGTTATCACAGTCATGTCTAACATATTAATATATACTGTAAAAAAGGTAAAAAGACTGCACTGGCAGCCTTCAAGAGATATTCCGTCTGTTACAAAAATAGCAATTTTACTAAATTACAAGCAAAGACTGTACAAATAAAAAAAATAAACATTAGTATACTTTCAGTATATTAGTGTTGTCAGGATGATTTTACTTAGACTTAAATGTGTCCTTCAAAAAAAAAAAAAAAAAAACTAACATAAAAAACCCTCTGGTCTGAAGAACAGGACATGCATATAAAATGCCCAGGATAGCCTTTGACAAATTTGTGCCCTCTTCCTTGACCCTTCCTTCCCCTTTAATATTTATAAATATTCAGGTGTAACTGGTAATGAGGTTTTGTTCCCTATCTTGAACAACATTTGATTTAAACCTAAACAGATGGGTAATTATTTAAGTCACTGGTTAACTTTAACAAAATAACTATTCATGGCTCACCTAGGGTATGAGATCTGAGTCTGTATCCAGACTGGCCTGTAGTGCTGAGCTCTTAAGCTCAATACTATGGATAATTCTGCCTTGACTATCCATCCAAACTCTTAGATTTATCATAGAGTAATTGATGTTGTAAATTTTTTAAATGACTTTTTATTGTTTTATTCTGTATGATACTATTTTTATCTGGAAAATAAAGTGTTAAGTTTGATTTATTCTGATTATCCTGAAATCATTACATCTATTAGACTATGTGGAGTTTGTGCTACCTCTATGCTGTGCACATTTTATAGATATTAGGCTCATTTGACCGTACAGAGCAGGAGGCACGACAGCATAAAGTGCTTTAAATCACTGATATTATCAAGTTGTATGGAAATTACTAAATTAACTACTCTTTCAGTACGGGTGAGCAGGAGGTAATTGGACTAAGAGGTATTAGTTAACCCTGCATCATCTGACTAACATCAGAATATCAAGATAGTGTCCAGAAGAAATAATGCAAACCTGGGGAGTGAAACTCTAACTCTAATTAACATAATTGCAGAGTATGGGAACAGATATAAATCAAAACTCTAAATTGATTCATGAATGACAAATGTGATACGTCCCTAATTAGAAATATAGTCTAGATGTGATGGTCATTTAAAACTAGAGTCCGATTAAATTCAGAGCTTGATACAAATATAAATAATTTCCAATAAAAAACAGACTTTATTTCAGAAGTGCAAAAAAAAACCTTGCCTGCATTTAACCTTCGACCGTTCATCAGATTCAGCCATTGAGCTAATAGAATGAAACACCACTCTGTTGATCATATATTATACTGTTATATTGACTTCCTGCAGACTGATGGAAAGAAAACACGAAAAAAATACACATTTAAATGTTTAGTTTACTCAGGTTAATCTATTTTGTTTTTGTATATTTAAAGAGCCCCTATTATGGGTTTTTGAAAATGACCTTTCATGTAGTGTGTAACACAGCTCTTAGTAAAGTGAAATATCCAACTAAAGCTTAAATCTGAAAGTGGACAGTTTTTAAAACTATTGATTCATCTATAAAAGAGTCGACTCATAGTGGTTTTAATTAATCGTCTTGATAACGAATCTTCAGCTGTTTCGGCGTGACGTCGTCGCGAAACATAATGGTTGCACGTGCAGACCTGCCAAAACTCAAACCTGCGGCCCCGCCCACTAACACAGCAGCAAGACGCTCATGAAGACGATGTGTTTACCTGGATATTATTGGACTGTCTCGCGCTGAACGCTGTCGACCAATCGCAACAGGCTGTCATCAATCAGCGCAGATTAGCTTCGCGCTAAGCAGGGGTTTGGAAACAAATGAATCGCTGAACGATTCATAAGGGAGTCGCTGGGATAATTAGGTAAAAATAAATGCATATTATAAGACCATGAACGTGTTTTTTGACCTTGCATACATATCAGTATGTTGTTGGAGACCTATAAAACCGAAATATGACCCTTTTCAATGTGTAATAGGGGCTCTTTAAAATACACTCCATGTCTTTGAAGGCTGAGTTCTTGCAATTAGTTTTTCGCCCAGCACAGTGGAACTTACATAAAACAAACATTGCTGTTGAATTCCGATATATTTCAAAGATTTTACAGAGGGGTTTGTTCATAATTCATCCAATTGATTTATAACATATTTTATTCCCAGAAAACATAGTGAAACTATTTTAACTGTTGACAATATATACCAAAGCGGTGAGAGGATAAATCTAAAATCCTCTTTGTAAAAAAAATAATAATAATAATTAAAATCAAACTAGCTGTGAAACACATCAAAGTATCATATTTTAATCCTTTTTAATGTGTACATCGAACACCATTTCTTCATGCCACCTTTTTGAGTTCATTACAGATATCTGTTTTGACTGGCTTGAATTTAATTCAGAATTAAACTGTTGATTTTTATTATTATTATTATTGCTTTTGGAACTGAAGAGCTTGACTGTTTCAATTAGAATCATGTGTCTGTTATCATATGTGACTGACGATGTCTATCTGCCACTGTCTAACCATGACAAGCTGCCTTAATAGGAGAAACAAATAAGGATAAGCCTGCATTTTCAAAGCCTCTAGCCATTAACATCATTACAGGCGTTTATCTGTTTTCCCAGCTTTCCAAGGTTTCTAGTCTGTTGGCCAATTATAAAATATAAATAAAAAGTAAGCCTAATTCTGGGAACCTATCCTTTAAACCAGGCTTGAGGAGAAAATGATGTGAATATGATGCTAATGAGGACTCGCATGGAAAAGAGCCGTTTTTCTGGACACACAAGTTTGGAATAAAACTCTGCAACTTTGAAGGTTTGCCCGTAATAATTATTTCAGTCTGCTGTCTAGAGTTTCTGCAACTCACCGACTCTCTGGGCTAATTAAACCTAGAAAGACGTTTACATATATTGGAAGAGAAGATCTGATGAGCACAGAGTTGAACTTTTGACCCAGACAGGTCTGTCTGGTCTCGTGAACTGACCCCACAACCAAGCTCATCCCACACAGCCTTCAAACTGCTGCTGGCTCTCATTTCACACAGCTTGCTGTCAAACAAAACAGCTGAACATTGAGTGGAATTATGAGGAGTGATCAAAACTGAAGGAGGACACCAACTCCCTGGATGAATCAGACTCACAACTGCCACTTGCCTGAATAAAAGTGACAGAATGATGTGATTTCTCTTGTCGCGTACACAAGATTACTCAAGCATCTTTCTCTCTCTCTTGAAAAGAAACTATGGGTGATTAAAAACCATCTGAGCTGATATACTTTAGCATGACAGAGCTGAACGCTTGTTGGGTTAATGAAACATGGGTAATGTGATGAAACCAGACTGACCTAACCAGTGACTCTGCTTTCATTTTAGCAAGCTTCCATGCACAATGACCTCAAGACTAGTTATGGGTTTATGTTTTGTAAATTCAACTATTTTGATTAAAGAAGAACACTTTTGAAAACAAAGTCATGGTGGCCCATATCTATTTACTTTTAGGTGTTCTTGATCATCCTTATCGGATTCATCAACAGTTACAGTATCAATGGCAATTACAGATCAGACTCAATGAATGATTCCTTAATAAAAGAAATAGATTCATTAGAATGGATCGGAGCCTCAAAGAGCATACCAGACTGTTTCTGCGAATGGGGAACATTGTTTCCGATTGCCATTCAATATAGAATGATCAGTTTTTTATCAGTCATCATAGATGATCTGCCATTAGCAGATACCCATTTGCTGGTCTTGCTGAACGATCTAAATTGGACAGTTTTAATGTATATAATGGATTCATTTATAATGAAGGAAATAATAACAAGTTAATATGTCTAGTCAATAATACATCTTTATATGTAATAAAAATCTTTTTACATTTAATAAATGTGAACTATATTTTACTCAAGCGATTGAATCATATTTATTTGCTTAATTTTCTAATAAATGTATTATTAATGATTTCCCACATTAAATACTATAGTAATTTATAGTAAGTAATATATTGTTTTAAACCATAAAGTTCACGGTTGTGGATCTTTCTGTTCTTCTTGCATGTGTGTATGCGTGTGTGGGAAGTGGGTGTGTTTTGTTTGGGTTATCTTCACCGCGTGGTGTGTGTGTGTGTGTGTGTGTGTGTGTGTGTGTGTGTGTGTGTGTGTTTACATTCATCAGCTGGGTTTGTTACCACTCACAGCACTCAGGTGTTTTCTATCAGTCACAGCTGTTGCGCCTTCCACACGCTATATATGTTCAGTGTTTTGTAGATAGCGTTATCAGTCTGTTGTTGTTCACTCCTGTGTCTGCTTCCTGTTAGGCGCTCTCACTGGTGGTGGGTCTTCGCCATAAGTCTGTTTCTTTTGGACCTTATGCACGTCTCCGTTTCATTGATGTTGTTACAACTGCCTGCTCTGATGACAACTTTATTAGTGAGAGACATCATCCCGAATCTGCTACTCTGATGAACTTTTACAGCTGTTTAGTGTGTTTTATTCCTGGTGTGAGCACCCTTGCTCAACACTATATCTGGTGTGATCGATACCAGTTGTGACTCTTTAATAAATAATCTTGCATTCACTTGCATTTGGGTCTCCTGTGTATATCTTTGTGACATAAAGTACTGGTAATTTGTAATTATAGTTGCAACAAATTTAGCAATACAAACAAATTAACTGTTAATAATAAAAAAGTATATAATATATATATATATATATATATATATATATATATATTACTAACAGTTGCTCTAGTTTAGTAAAATATAGTAGTTTATATCAGTCTATAACTATATTCATTTTAAATTATTATCTATAGAAATTCATTTTAATGTGACACATTATTGTTTATTATATTTTACAACAAAATGATTTTAACCAACTATGACAACATTAAGTTTCTGAATTAGTTTATTACACCTAATCCTACAATTAGACGGTATGTTATGTTTTCTTTGTGTATGTGGATACGTAAATAAAGTCATAAGTGGTTAAATCATTTTTATTTACATAATTTGAATTCAGAAACTGCAAAAATGTTAAATTGATTAGTACGATATAATAATGAAATAATGACTGAAATGGGAAACCCTAAACTGTTTACAGTCTAACGATGGCAATGGTAGCACGGGCGGTCTCGATCGCCATATTTGTGAAATACAGTAGGTGACGATAACGCTCCTAAGGAATTAGTTAGTTACCATATATGGTTTGCCTAGATTGTGTGTGCTAGATTGAGTGGGCCTGAAACGTGTGTGGTTCTGCGGGCCTGCAACTGGATATATCTTGCCTGTACTCGAAGATGGTCTTCGAGGCAACTTCGCCACTTATGTGGAGTAGACACTGGCGAAGCATGGATCTCCATTTATTGTCTGTGCTAAGGAAGACTTTGTCAGTGTCACTCCTGACCCAGAGACTCATGGTGTCTGAGCCATCACCATCAAGAGCGACAGAGCCGAATACCACCAAAGAGGAGGACCACAGCAGTTTGTCTCACCAGGTGTGTGGGCTCAGCAACAGCACCGATTGTGCCCACCTCCCCACTGCTGAGGGTGAGCTACCGCTGGATTGTGAGATGCCAGCATTGACCAGACAGCATAGACTTTTTTTTTTCCCAGATCAGCTGTTTCCAGACAGCGTAGTCCTTCTCCCAGCCCCACTGTTCCCAGACAGCATTAACTCAACTGTCATGAGCAGCATCCAACCAGCCCTCTCACTCTCCACCACTGCAAGTGTCTATTCCTGCAGCCAGTCAACCAGCTTCAGCAACGCTGCTGAAGGATTCGGATTTCTACCTTCCAATTTGTCTCAGCATGGATCAACTTTTATCCTTTTGTCATCATCCTGATTCTCATTATTTTTATTAAATATGATTATTTGAATATTTAAACTAGTATTTAACTTTGAAATGATTTTAACTAATGAATAAGTTACCACACTGCTTTGTGTAAGAATGTTCAGTGTCTATTTACATTTTGTTTCCAGGAGACACACAAACCAGGTCATAGGTCATGAGGTCATATAGACCCTCCCTTCCTCCCCTCTCTCTCAATTTAATTCAATTCAATTCAATTCAATAGTTGCTTTATTGGCATGACAAATGTTGCAAATGTATTGCTAAAGCATTTATAAAGTTTACATAAAAAATAACATACATATATAATAAAAAACAATACAAACAATAGATAATAGTAGTGTAAAAAAAAAAAAATATAT
>CAIGQZ010000690.1:13386567-13416877 GCA_903798205.1 Danio tinwini
TTCCGCCAGACTGTCAGACTTAAGGTTGGGCTCATTTAACTCAGACTACATATCTGTCAAACACAGATGACCTTTTCACTTACTAGCCACACCCTAGCAACTGTCCCATAGACTTCCATTGTAAAAAAAAAAATAAATAAAATAAAAAAATAACTGCCATTGACTTCTACTAACAAATATACTACTCCATACCAGAAACACATTAATCACTATATAACTACTATATAACTAGCATCATGCAAATTCATACTATAAACATACTAGCAAACATGCTAATTCATACTATAAACATACTAGCAACATGCAAATTCATACTATAAACATACTAGCAACATGCTAATTCATACTATAAACATACTAGCAACATGCTAATTCATACAAACAATATACTAATCCGTAAAACTCTCTCTCTCTCTCTTTCTTTCTCTCTCTCTGTGTGCATGTGTGAATGTGTGTGTGGCGGACTGTGTGGGTAAAGTGTGCTTGTGAGAGTGTCTGTGGAGGTGTGTGTGTTTTTTTCTCCAAACTTTACCCTCTCTCTCAATCTATTTACGTAATTATAACTTTAGAGGTTGCTGGTAAACATTTTCTGTTATTTGTAAGGGCGGTGTTCCGCTATTTTTCCTTTTTTGGCACAGAGGTGTTTGGGTCACTAATGCAGCATCACGGAGTGAAAGTGGCGTCAGCTGTTAGTATTGAAGAATGCTGTTTAGCAACAGGTGAAGTTGTGGGTTTTGACAGTGTGTTGTCGGCTTCCAGAATGAATAGCGCTATAGTGTTGTTTTTCAGCACAGTGGAGAAAGCAAACGAATTAGTGGAGCATGGCTTAATAATAAACAATATGTTGACTTCTGTGCTGCCGCTTTCAATGCCATCAAAAAAGTGACATTATGAAATGTACCACTGTTTGTTAAAGATGACTTCCTGGTAAATATGTTGTCTCGCTATGGAAAATTGGTTTCACCAATTAAAAAAATAACACTTTTGAAACATGTAGTCTCCTTTAGGAGATATGCATATATGGTAGTGAAAGATAACGCTGAACTTGATGTTTCTTTCAATTTTTGAATGGACGATTTTGATTATTTAATTTATGCCACAACAGATAAAATGAGATGTTATCACTGTGGCAGAACAGGTCATTTGGCACGTTTATGCCCTGATAAAGGTGAAACGTTTCAGAATGATGATGCAGTCAGGCAACAGGTGGAGGAGGGTATAGGAAAGGTGCAAACAGTTCAACCTGAGGCTAAAACAACTGTTATTAGAGATGTTGAGAGACAATTGCCTAATGAGTAATTTGTGAATGATGCCGTATCAGAGATAGTGGTGGTTTTTCCTTCTACTTCTGAACAACAAAGTAAAAATCTAGATATAGTGGAAGAAAGTGAGATGCAGATTCTTAGTGTTGAAGGTGATAAAAATGCAGCTGATGTAGTTCATGACACAACTCTTTTAGAAGGATTGGATTCACAGACACAGTCTTTTAAAATGCCTTTAAAAAGAAAGAAGAAAACTGTCAGGGTTGGGGTTGGGAAAAGGAGCAAGGACTCAAATGCAGGGAAATAATGGGTGTTTATTAATAATAATATAAAACAAACATCAAAATAAACTACCCCGAGGGGGGGAAACTTAACAAAACATACAAAGACTTCACAGGGCAGGCTGGCAGGGATCAGGACAGGACAAGGCTACACACGGTATGACAGGACAAGGAGAATCGATGACGATCTGGCACAGGACAGCAGACATGAGGAGATTTTAAGCAAAACTAAAATTAACACAAACAGGTGAACATGACAAACTAATAATAGGTTAACAAGGAGGGTAGGGCTAGACAATAGACAGGAGAGCACATGACACAAAGACAAGCCATGTGCTCACATAAAACTAGAACACGCAACCAATGAGAGAACTCATTAACTGCGTGTTCATGACAACACAAGCACGCAGTGCATGTAAACAAGCACCACGTGCTAAACACAACGCCAACAGAAGACTAAACATGAGACACGAGCACACGATAGATGAAAACATCTTACCGTGAGCTCACACATAAGCAACGCGCATGTTTTATCTCAGCGCCAACCGAAACCAAAACCAACCAGACTGAGACGCTGAGAATGAAACAGCGCGATGCCGACAGAACAAAACACAAACACGAGTACGAGAGCGCGCACGTCACAAGCACATGCAGACCACGCGCATCCGCATCAAACGGGAGCACGCACGGTCTGCACGCACTCATGAAGGCGCGCACACAGAGACGCACACAATGACAGAACACAAGTGCCCGACCCGAGAAAAACTCGAGCCAAGCACAACAGGGCATGACAAGACAGAGCTAGTGTCCGGACTCTGCCACCAAAACAAGAATTTACAAGACCCAAGAGGCAGAACCCTGACAAAAACTGAATGTGCTTTGAAAGTGGTCAAAAGAGTAGAGATGAATGAGAAAGAAGAAGAGGAAGAAAGTGATGAGGATTCATCTAATAACAGTAGTGTTCTCTCTCAAACTGAGGATCAAATTGGAGGCTATGATGCACAAGATACTAGGCATTTTCCTAAAGTGACAAAAAATTTGTTTTCTTAATACTCAGTTATTTGTGGAGAATCCCCGGAGTTTTATAAGGCATGTTTTACAGACAGAGAAGTTTTTCGGTTGACTAAAATTGTAAAAACAAATTAGCAATGGTTTAAGAAATAATGATGAAGTGTAAAGTGTTGATATCCATGATCCTTGTCTCTATGCTTGTATGGGTTATTTTTTTGTTTGCCCTTTATTATTACAAGCATGAGCAACATCAATATTGCATCTACGGATGTCAATAGTGCACGGGATGCAAAAAAAAAAAAAAAAAAAAAAAAAAACGTGCAGCAATTTTTGAATTGGTTAAACAAAAGAATATTGATATTGTTCTACTACAAGAGACACATAGCGATGTGAAAAATGAAGCATTGTGGGCCATGGAATGGACTCTCTTTTTTGAGTCACAATAATTCACTTAGCGCGGGAGTTGCTGTTCTTTTTTGTAAAGGTTTCACTTCAGTGTCATCTGAAGTTGAAGAGATTTTAAAAGGGAGAATTTTAAAGATTAGTGCTGTTATAGAAAAAGTTTTTGTGTTTATTTGTGTGTATGCCCCAACTGCTACTAAAGAGAGAATATGTTTTTAAGACATCTTATGTTCAGCTTTGAAAAAAAATATTAATGATGATTATTTAATTATTGGAGGAGATTTTAATTGTACCGAACAAGATATTCATAGAAATCATGTAGAACCTCACATGTTGTCACGTAAGAGGCTCACTCAGCTTATAAAAACCCATACACTTATTGATATTTGGAGAATTTTTTATGGGAAAAATAGACAATATACATGGACTCATATTCGTGATAGTTTAGTGTCCTCAGCCTCTACCTATGGATAGAATATACGGTTTTAAGCATCAGGTTAATGTTTTAGAAGTTGTGGTATTAGTCCAGTATCTTTTTCTGACCATTGTATGGTTCAGTGTTCGTTGTTTGTGAGCTATGTGAAGTCGAGGAGGGCATATTGACACTTTAACACTGATCTTTTGAGTGATACAATTTTTTAAGATGCTTTTGATTTTTTTATTTTTTGGAAAGATTTTAGGAATACAAAATTAACTTTTAGCTTGTTACAGCAGTAGTGGGACTATGGAAAGGCCCAAATTAAACAATTTAGCCAACAATATACAATAAATGTGACCAAAAATATTGATAGATTAATAAATGTAAAAGAAAATCAATAAATTGGAGGAACTTCTAAAATCCACTAGGGATTGGACTTTTATCAAAATATTTCAGAGGAAAAAACTTAATTAAGTGATTCAATGGAGATGAAAGCTAAGGGAGCCTGGGTTAGGTCACAATTCAAAGTATTGATCTAAACATGTTTTTGGCCTTGAGAAAAAAAAAATGGCCAAAATAGATTTTTTTCATTTATTGAGGGCTAAGTCAGGGAACACACTGACTAAAGAAAATAAAATTCCTAAGGGAATTGTTACGTTTCACAAAGAGTTGTATAGAAGTGAACTCAAAATGGAGCAAAATTCAAGTTTGTCGTTTTTAGAAAATTTACCTCAAGTTTCTGTTAAATCTAATTAAGATTTAAGTGGTATTTTACGACTAAATGAGTTAGAGAAAGCACTGCAGAGTATGCAGCCTGGGAAAGCCCCAGGTATAGATTGACTCCCAGTTGAGTTTTTGAAAGTTTTTTGGTCTGTGTTGGGGGAGGAACTACTTGAGGTTTTAAACGACAGTTTTGTAAAAGGCACTTTGCCTTTAAGATGTCGCAGGGCGATTCTTACCCTCCTACCAAAAAAGGAGATCTCACAGACATAAAATGCTGGAGACCAGTGTCAGTATTGTGCAGTGACTACAAACTTCTCTCAAAAACTATTGCTAATAGACTTGGAGTTATTGAAGAAGTGATTCACCCTGACCAGACATTGTATTCCTGATAGGTCTGTTTTTAATAATATATTGTTTATTCTTGACATTTTTGACATTGTTAAAAGTAGAACTTGATGTAGGTATAATCTCTTTAGATCAGGAAAAAGCTTTTGATAGGGTGGAACACCAGTGTCTTTTAAATACTTTTGAAGCTTTTGGTTTTACAAAATATTTTGTGGAAAATAAAGGTTTTATATAATGATATTGAAAGTGTTATTAAAGTTAATAGTGGCTTATGTGCTCCTTTTAAAGTGAAAAGAGGTGTAAGACAGGTCTGCCCTTTTGTCAGGCATGCTATATGTTGTTGCTATTGAACCTTTCTTGTATAAAGTGAGAGAAATTCAGCAGTCGCGATGGTCTGATCTCATATGAAGCAAGAGATTGCGATGACATATGATGACGTGTGCAGGTGCTGTAGTGCTGTCACAATTCTTAGGGGTAAATTTTGAAGCCCTTCCACTTCACACTCGTTTTTAAGGGCCAAGGGGAAGGGAAAGGGGTAGGGGTACAAAAATAGAATTGGGACTGGGCCTTAGTGTAGGTGGTACATTCATTTTAAATGTTACAGAGCTTTAACATTTAATCACCACTTATCTGACATTTAATTTCTGAACTGAATATATGTATATGTGTATGAAATTTTGCAACAGCCATCTTTAACTTACTAATAAACTAAACATACTAACAAACTTTCAACATGTTAGTCAAGTATATCCAGAGTGCCCGGGAAGAGTATATTACTTTCATATCAGAGTTAAATGCCCTGTCTGTCCTCACACTTCATTAATATGCACCGCTGTCTGTACCTTGTCACAAAGCCATGTTTTTATCTTGTATTATTGAGAACATAAAACGAGCTGTCAAAGACTGAGTGAAATAAATTGGCCATACTGCAATGAATTGTAAATAAGCTTGGATAAACTTTCTTTTGTACCTCCCTCTCACTTTTAGCTCTTTCTAAAATAACTGCCCAGTCTCACTGAACAGATTATTGTTGCCTGTCTGGTTGTAATTTTCAACAACTTCACATACTGTCATATCTTGTTTATTTATAATAAGCATCCTATAGGTTCACAACATATTGGAGATTGTAACTCTGTATCTCTGCATGTCTTTTATTCCAGTTCATAACTTTAGCCAAGTAACCACCTAGCAAATACTCAATAACACCCAAACAAGCATCTAGCTTACAAAACTTCTTAGCAACTGCAAAACAATGCTCTGGCACTCTCGTAACATTCTAGCAGTGCAGATAAGACACCTTTACACTTCTCAAATATCCACCAGAAACTAGAAAATGCAAACACAGACAGAGCAGCAATTATACCAGGATCCTGTTTCAGTAAGGAGGTTCAACCAACTCGGAGTTTAAACTCTGAGTTGATTTACCGAGAGATTAAAAACTCAGAGTTTTCAGTTTCAGAATAGCTGATCTGAGTTGGGTCAATCAACTTTGAGTAGACCAACTCAGATTTAAGCGCGCACACTGTGACTATAAAAAGGCATTGTCAATGGAGCACAGATATTACGAGTGACCATAGCAACATCTGAAAAAAAGAAACCAGCATTTCTATCTCCAGCTGAACATGATGTGCTCATGCAAAGTTATAGCAAATATGACCATATATTTAAAAAAGCAACACCACTGCATCAGTGAGACAGATACAGTTAGTGTGGGAAAACATAGCTGCCCACGTTAATGCGTAATTTTACATAGAATTTAAATATTTAAGTATAATAAAAAAGTAATGTAATGTGTGATGTTTATAAAAAAATTTACACACGTTCTCACTTTTATACACGTTGATCAGTTTTGATAGATTTAAAGTGCACTTGTGCCTCTATTGAATGACCAAAACAACATTTAAGATGTTTTACAATGTGCTCAGCCTGCTGGTTTGTCTATTCACACACATTTTCATCATCATCTCTTATAGCAAACATTTTTTTAATACACATACTGGAATTTGTTCAGTAAAAGGGTTTTCATCGCAGTTTATGAGCATCTTTATTGAATAAAAGTTTATCTTACTCAGTTATTATGCGCATGTTTTTTATGCATATTTTTAAAAAGTTATGTGCATCATGACGTTTCATTCAATCTTTTTTATGCACATATCCAAAATGAGCATTAAAATAGGTGGGTGGAAACGTAAGGCTAAGGCGAGAAATACCGCTTCGTCTTTAAAAAAGTGGAGGAGACCGGCAGAAACTCAGAGTTTAGAGAATAAAACCTGCTCCTGATGAGGTTAGGTTCACAGAGTAAGTTACCACGGTAACTGACTCTGAGTTAAAGTTACTTCTCTTTCAGAAACAGGCTTGACTTACCCTGCTTTCTCAAGTTTGACAAACCTGCCATTTTGAAACAGAAAACCCAGAGTTTCTCTCATTTTAGAGTTAAAATACTCTGAGTTTTCACTTAACCTCCTTTCTGAAACAGGCCCCAGTTCAAGTGTGTTGAGCGCATATGTAACCATCTACCTAGTAATGCATCTAACAATTTTAGCCAGTTTAGTTCATTTTTTTACAGAAAAAAAGCTATTTTTGGTTGTTTTTATTATTATTATTATTATTATTATTATTATTATTATTATTATTATTATGTATTTATTTGATTTATTTATCTATTTATGCATTCATTTATTTATTATTATTTATTATTATTTTTTTTTATTATTATTATTAATGTAACCATTACACATGACGTGTTTTCCTTAAAGATTTGCATGGGCTACTTCTTTCAGATGTTGGCATATTTTATGATTTTTTTCCAATATTTTTTTTGTAAATAACCATACTCATATATTTACATTTGCTAATTATTGCTTTTACAAATATTGATTCACTACTAACTGACTAAAACTCTTCCCAATGTTTTAGTTTTATTAATTTTTGAGAATGTGTGCTACACCACGCTAATCATTAAAATATCATGGTATTCCTGAGATTTATATTTTTAAAATGTACTGCTGTCAAATAAGCTTAAATTTGAACATCTCAAGAGAATCCAGTTGAGAAAAGTAACGTGTCTAATCCAATATTTTTGCAAAACCTGAAATACGTTGCTTCAAGTACATTTTATTACACGTTTCAGATGACAAATCCACTAAGGGGGCTGTCTAAAAATTTGGCATATCTGAAATATGTTACTTATATTATATTGTGTTTCATATGCACAGATACACCTTCTTGTACACACCCACAAAAAGCCAGAGCTTGTCATTCAAATCACCTAGCAAACCACTGAAATAAACCCTACATAAAACCAACCAAGAGTGCTTTCAAAAGCAACATTTAAATAAAAGAGTATTGTGACGATGCAATTTTAACCTGGATTTCACATGTTTGTCTCTCTTTTGTGCAACCGTGCTTCCCCAGACTCAAACCTGAGTGCTCTACATCACAAACATTGTACAAAGTGAGCTACCGAGTAAACTGACCACACTAGAAGAGTTGTCCATATGGAGATAACTGAGGCAAACATATCTGATTACAAATTATGGACATTGTTGATATGTTTTGTAGTATTTATTTGGTGATATGCAAAGAACTGCAGAAAATAAACCTTTTTATTTATTGATAAGTGCCTGCAAATATCAATAGAGTGAAACAGAACACACTTCGAACAACCAACATACGTTTTTTAGGGGTTTCAAAAGCACATATTTCTATTGAACCTGTTTTGCAAATTACCCTGCTCTCAAACTCATAGGTGTGACGAAACATTTGGTTTCTGTTACATAAATACTATGTCAAGGGGATAAACAAGCAATGCATAAAGTGGATTGCAAAGTCTAAGAGTACCACTGAAGCATAATTTAGTTATTTTCATTGCAGTACTGTGTTGTCACATGTAAAATTAACATTCTTCAACATCAACTGCTGATGTTCATGTGCAGCTGTTCAAAGTCACGAATGGCTTTGCTTTTATGGCCTTTAAGTCAAATGGTGTCCTACATAACCCTCAGTGGTGCCAATGTCACGGATGAAAAAGCATTTATTCATCAAAGCTCTTTGCAGCCCTCTGTTCTTGTAGGCTTTTTGGTTTGGACATGGAATGAAAGAGCAAGTTGGCCCATAGTGGCTTGGTTTTTGAAGCCATTAAGAATGTGCCCACTCTCCATCTCTTTCTGAGCCTCTCTCTCTCTGATAGGCATGTCTAGAAACATCATTGTTACACATTCATTACACCTTTTTTTTCTCACAGAAACTCTCACCTTCTCATATATATAAAACATCATGCATGGGGTGACATTTGCAAAAATTGCATTGCTGCTTACACGTTTAGTAGCAGTTGCAAAATGAAATGTCAGGTGAGTGGTGTTAAAAAACGTTACATTTCCTCAGAAACAAATCAATGTAAATGTGGTAGTGCTTTATTCCATTCATTCACGCCTGTATTGCAGCAGTTCAGAAACCAAATTAATGCTTGAGTGATGCTAAAAGGCTAATACTTTATTGTATTTAAAAAAAGCAAAACACCTTAGTCCTAAAACCTTAGTCCTGATAAACCTTAGTTCTTAAACCTTAGTCTAAACCTAAAAATGACAGTCTGGCAAAATGTGCTTCCTGAAGAAAAAATTGTGGCTTTAAGCTTTTAACTTTTTTCATGGCTCTAAACTTTTTTTTTTTACATGGCTTAGAAGCAGGGATGTGCAGAGACCTTTTAAGGGGCAGGGGCTCAAGTGGAAAAAAGGGCACTTTTTATTAGATAATAATAGTAATAATAATAATAATAATTGTACTTTAATAAATAAAATATATTAAAGGAGATTTCATCCTAAATTCTCCATATACTCACCCTTTACTTGTTGCAAACCTATTTGACTTTTTTTCGTCTGTCACACAAAATAATAATAATAATATATTATATATATATATATAACAAAATAATATTTTGAAGAAAGCAGGAAACCTGTAACCATTGACTTTCATGGTATTAGTTTTTATACTCTGGAGGTCAATGATTTCAAGTTTATAGCTTCCTTTAAAATATCCTTTTTAATCTTTAATTTGTTTATGTTCAACAAAATAAAGAGACAAAGATTTGGAACCACTTCAGGGTGAGTAAATTCAAATATTTGGGTGAACTATCCCTTTACAATCTATTATTTTTGTTTGAGTATTTTTTTTTCTGTTGAACAAAATAAAATCTTTTGAAGAATGTAGGACACTGATAGCCACTGACTTCCATAGCTAGCCTATATATACATGTTTTATAACTTCAATTAACATTATATATTCTGAATAAAGGACTGCAAAAATGAGAGAGTGATATTTTCACTATCCAGCTGTCGTTTCTCCATTACATTAGCCTGTAAGATATTGTCCTGGCTAAACTTTAGCTAACTTATTACATGCTTGTTAATCAGAAGGATGTTAGACAGACAAAACAGCCTATTTGCTTTTGAACTTTGGAATAAATAGCTGACGTTAAATTTGAGCCTCAGGTAGTCTTTTGTTAACCGTTACTCACCTCCACACAATATAGATGAATGACGGATGAATTTACATCGGCGGTTCTATCAATCATATCGTGCTGCCATAAAGGAAGTCAGCTAGTTATGTATGTTTTACACACACTCTGTCTGCAGCTGTGTGTGTGGGCCAGACTGTAACGATATGGCCCAGATGCAGTGCGGATGCAGGAGTTGGCAAAAGCGCTGACAGACATTTCTCCACTGTTCACACCTCACTTTTGACGATAGCGTAACAGTGTACATAGAGCCTTCTTCAGAGCATTCAACTCGCATGTGGTTTTTCTTTTCAAATCTCCGGTTCGAGGCTCGCTTCGAGTGGCTAGGCTAGTCATTGGCTAAAACCAAGATATACTTTACAATATATATATATTTTTTTTATCATTATATTAGAACATGTATATATAAAAAGAGACAGTGTATCATTTTACAAATCATGCTTTATGCTAAAAGAGGTGAGTTTCTACTAAAACTGCAATAAATTATAGGGATAGATAAACTAACAAAAGTGAACGGTGACTGAGATTTAAAGGGGTGGTCCAGAGTGTATTTTTTAAGGCTTGGCTGTGTTTATAAGATGCAAAGCAATGTGTGCTCATGCTTCATTTGTTAAAAAAAAAAAAAAAAAAAATCACAGTATTTTTCCATATATCTTACTTTAATTATATACTGTTACTCACTACTCAGCTGACATGAAAATGACAATCATACTTCCTAGTTCCTCTGAAAGCCCGTCCTCAAGAGGCTCTGGGATTTACATATGTAAATTAGCTTCATAGCTAACTCTGGCACAACATGTCATGTTGTACATTGTCCCTGTATAAATATATAATAAAATAATAATAATAATAATACAAATTGTGCATCGGCTCCAAGTCACCAGGTAGCGTCAAGTCCAGTGAACAACAACAATTATTATTTTACATTACAAAAAATGTTGGGTTTATGGTTGGGATAGTTATATGTTATTAAAATACAATTGATGGGTAATTAAATAAATAATATAAATAATTCTCATTAACTTCCGACTGCAGCTGTATCCTTTCTAGCAACAACCCTTAAAAGCATTCGTTAATGCTCTGCAAATTAACAAACTTTGAACAATAAAAAAATATTATTCAACATTACCAAATGTGACCTGATCTTGTGAAATTAATCTGAAGTCACACTTTTATTTTAAGATGCAGGCAGGACTTTTTTTTTTTTTGGTAGCTTATTTCACAGAACGGACATTTTAAAATAATCTCACACAGTTTTGTACACTGTAAAAAGTAAATCTGTAAAATTTACGGTAAAAAAAAACGGCAGCTGTGGTTGCCAGTATTTCACTGATAAAAATACAGTACAAACCGTAAAATGAATTTCCTATTTTTACAGTAAACTACTGTACTTCATTAATTTATAGCTGTGATATGTCTGTATTTTGAATTACCAACATCTACACATCTTTTGTTACACAGATAGACAGGTTAACACAGCCATATGCAGCTGGTGATGAGAAAGTTACATAAATCACCAATGCTCATCACAAACAAATTTTCCCACAAGCAGAAAAGTGTATCAGTGTGTGGAAGGTGATCAGTGTAATTCACACAGTTACTAAACCAGCATGGTAACACGCATGAAATTAAAGTCATGAAATAAACATTGTTTATCAACATTAGATGTAATATAAATCTCTAACATACATAACTGGTGGGGAAACAACTAAAAAGATCCATAATGCAATGCAGGGAAGTCTGGGAAAGTCAATTTACGATTATTCGCCGTATATATTAAGCAAACATACTGTTAACCAGGTTACGGATTTCTGCTGTAGCATTTTTACATTTTTTTACAATTGAAATCATGACCATTTTTTACAGTGTAGTACAAAACATTTAGTTAAGGGTATTTAATGAATACTAATGCTGACTTAAAATTTTACAAAATTTGCTGGAAATGAACATAGCTTTTCTCAACTTCTCTCGTCACTTTCATTATATTCGGGGTATCCTGTGAACAGTGTTGTGCAAGTTACTTCCAAACTGTAATACATTACAGATTACTTGTTACTGTTATTTAAAAGTAATCCCTTGCATTACAATATTACTGTCTCAAAATTGTAATGTTACATTACTCTTATATTACGTTTTAGTTACTTTCACCAAAAAAAACTACAGAATTAGAACTTAACATTCTAAAACGACCAAATTAACAGCAGATCATGTTACATCAAGTAGAAAGAGATATGATGTAGCAGAATGACTGTGACCTACCCAGGCTACTAACAAAAATAGAGGTAAAGTTGGTTTTATATTCAAATATTCAGACTTTCTCCTTATAATACAATTTCAGAAAAGTATTCTTTGCAAATACTAAATAGGGAAATCATATAAGCAGCCAGTGACTATCAAAGTACAACATTGTTCACAGTCAATTAGATAGTGTTAAGGTTGTTTTGACGTCATACTTGCATGCTAATTCCGATCGAATATTCAAAGTAACATGGTAAACAATATAGAGACTTCTAAATGAATGAATGTGCAAATATAAAACCAACTTTACAGCTATCTAACAATATAGTATACAATTGCCAACGTGAAGGCTCAAGACAATGCAAGAAAGGATAACAGTCAGATTCACAAATGATTTGGATAAAGTATGGTAGAGGTAAAGTTGTTCCCCTTCGGGAGGGGAACTTCTATGCTATGTGGAAACTTCCACTATGGGGATTTCACTCAGAAAGCCAATCATCTGAAAGAGTATGTAAACGGGCCAATGAAATGCCAATGAGTTGGCAGCTTCAGCTTGCGCACCTGATGCTCGTTGCAATCAATTTGCTATAAGAGCACAGCACGCGCAAAGCCAAGCATCATTTTCACTTCAGAGACTTCAACAGCCTTCTGAGAGAGTCGATGAGGGTTCCTCCAGCTGAGTTTCAGACAGAGAGTGAACGAGAGCGATCTCCCGTTCCAGAGTGTGTGACACGCAGTGGCAGACGGTCGAGCTGGGTTTCTCCCTTGCCTGGCGTCCTTTGGGTCCGGTCCTCCAGAGCGGTATGTATTGTTGCGAATTTCCTAAAAGAGCAACACGGTCGTGCAGCACGTCTTTTTCAAGACGTCGCTCCGACTGTGCGTTTCTGGATGCGGTGGTTTCCTGTCCTCGGATGATGGGCACGAGCACTGCGTTTCATGTCTGGGGGTCCAGCATGTTAATGCAGTGCTCGCGGGCAGTGCATGCCATCACTCGGTGTCATGTCTGTTGCGCAGTGAAGATCGCGGTTCGCTCTTACAAAAGAGCCACCCACCCCAGTTGTCCCCCGCTCCGCGGCTGGGCACTCGGGCAGATCTGAGGGTTACAGTGAGAGTAAATCTGCCGCCCTCGGGCTTGTGGACCTCTCGCTCCTCCACGCGCTCCATCCAAGCTTCGAGTGAGAGAAGCGCTCCATCTTCGGATGGCCGCCCTCTCACTTTATGACACCGAGGCTCAGATGTCCACTGCTGCATCGGAGGCTGGGCTGTCATGCTCTGATAAAAGATTTTCGCCCCTCCGCTCCCTCCCCTCGGGAGCGAGCGCTGCGGCGGCCGATCTTGAAACAGGCATGATAACCGTGCTTTACCGGGCTGTTTCGGTCGTGGGTCTGGAGATGGTTTATCCCCCAGCCCCGCGGCCGGACCGACTAGATGGGTGTATGTGGAGGATTAAATGGCAAGACCTTCCAGCCTCCCATCCCTTTCTTCCCGGAAGTGCACAGTGGGCTCACGCAGTTTTGAGGGCATCTTTCTCTGCCTGATCTGCGTGCGCCTCCGCCTCACCACCCTTGATGGTGGAGCAGCCAGGGAGTATGAGTCGATTCCCCAGATTGAGAGTGCCATCACGGGCCCGCGTGGTGCCTCCTTCTGCTGGAATCAGCCTCAACTCCCGTCCAAAGCGTGTTGGTCCTCTGCCTCCCGAGCCAGAGCCCACACAGCCGCGGACCACGCTGCTTTCACCCTGCACGCCAGGGTCCATGCGCGCGCGCTGGCCCAGCTGCACAAGGGTGGTTCCGACCCAGGCTTGAAGAAGAGAAGAAGAGGGAACCTGCTCTCTCCCCGGTGGGGGGTCGGGCTCCTCAGAGAGAGCATTTTTCCCTTCCCTGGATGTGATAGCCCGAATACTGCCAGTCTGGGACGCGATGAAAAGCCTTTCAGCTCGCAGGATCGGTGCACTTCGCCAGTGGCTCACGAGGTCTGGGAGGACGGTCTCCTTTCTCTCACACCTCCAGCCCTCCCCTCCGGAGTCTGGGTGTAAGGTGAGTGAATCTCTCGCCTCCAGCTCTTCCGCGGGACCCCAGCGCTCCCCGGATCAGCACTCCTACTCCGCGCTGCCCCACTGCTGGTACGTCAACGATCGTAGTGATGCAGTCATTAGCGAGAGCTCTGCCTGCCTGGTTAGCGCGGGCCAGCCCTTCGCGGTGGCTCATATGCACGATCAGACTCGGCTACGCGATTCAATTCGCGAACGGCCTCCCAAGTTCACGGGTGTGTTTCTCACCAGGGTCAGCCCTGTGCCCGCCCCTGTCTTGCGAGAGAAGATTGCTGTCCTCCTGGCGAAGGATGCAATCTAACCGATCCCTCCAGCCGAGATGGAGAGCGGGTTTACAGCCTGTACTTCATCGTACCAAAAAGAGCAGTGGGCTATGGCCAATTCCAGATCTGCGCGTTTTGAACCGCTGTCTGCACAAGCTGCCGTTCAAAATGCTTATGCAGAAGCGCATCCTCTGGTGCGTTCGTCCTCGGGATTGGTCTGCAGCAATAGACCTGAAGGACGCGTACTTCATGTCTCCATACTCCACGCCACCATCAGTTTCCGCGGTCTGCGTTAAGATCGAGCCTGGCAGTACAAGTCCTCCCCTTCGGGTTCTCTCTGTCTCCGCGGGTCTTCACCAAGCTCGCGGAGGGGGCCCTCGCGCCCCTTCGGCTCGCGGGCATCCGCATACTCAATTATCTCGGTGACTGACTAATTTTAGCCCTCTCTCGGGAGCAATTGATTATGCACAGAGACAAGGTGTTCCAGCACCTCCACCTATTGGGGTTTCAGGTCAACCGACAAAAGGGCAAACTCGCCCCCGGGCAGAGGATCTCTTTTCTCGGGTTGGAGCTGGACTCGGTCACCATGACAGCGCGCCTCTCCTGAGAGCGCGCTCCGCTAATGCTGAACTGTCTGAGAGACTTAGACAGCAAAATAGTGGTCCCACTGAAATCTTTCAGAGGCTCCTGGGGCATATGGCATCCGCAGCCGCTGTCACGCCGCTCGGATTGCTCCATATGAGACCACTTCAGCACTGGCTTAACGATCGAGTCCCCAGACGCGCATGGCACGCGAGCACACACCGGGTGACTGTCACTACGCTGTGTCGCCGCGCCCTCAGCCCCTGGAACGATCCCTCGTTCCTACAGGCCTGAGTGCCTCTAGGACAGGCGTCCAGAAATATTGTCGATTTGACAGATGCTTTCCAGCACGGGCTGGGGGGCCGTGTGTTGCGGGCATGCAGCACGGGCTTGTGGAAAGGAACCCAGTTGCATTGGCATATCAATCGCCTAGAGCTGTTGGCAGTGTTCCTCGCTCTCCGCCGTTTTATCGGTGCTGGAGCGACAACACGTGCTGGTCAGGACGGACAGTACGGTGGCGTATATCAACCGCATGGGGGTATCCGCTCTCGCCGCATGTCTCAGCTCGCCCGCCGTCTGCTCCCCCGGAGTCATACGCAGCGCAATCGCTGCATTCCATTTTTCCCCACCGAGCTCAACCGTGCAGCCATCCGCTCTCACGGCAGTTTCGCTGGGAAAATGGGGACTCCACCCCCGACTGGCCAGCTGTTATGGGCTGCGCCTTTCTCTCTAACTCAGAGATTTGTGCGCTCTCGCTTGAGTTCCCCACTTGGCGAACCCTGTAAAGTCCACTGGCTTACAGCTGGCCTCTGGGCGTGCGTAATACGCATTTCTCCAGTGAGCCTACTCGCACAGATACTGTGTAAAGTCAGGGAGGTCGAGGAACAGCTCTCGTATTGCGCCTCTCTGGCTCAATCGGACCTGCTTTTTACTCTCCTCGTGATGGCCCCTCCCTGGCACATCCCCTGGAAACAGGGGACAGGCACCGTTTGGCACCCGCACCCAGATCTATGCCTCACGTGCGGTTCATAGATGGAGTGCGGAGGACTTAGGTGACCTACCGATTAGGTGGTTAACACTGTCACTCAGGCTGCGCACCCTCTACGAGGCATGCCCACGCCCTGAAGTGGAGTCTATTCGCTGTGTGGTTAACTTTTTCCCCGAGAAGGAAACCCCGAACATGCCAGATCAGAGTGATGCTATCCTCCTTCAGTTGACTGGAGCTAAGGCTGTCTCCTCCACTCTGAGGGCCTGGCGTTACGATCATCCCCGCTCTAAGGATGCGGTGATGGCGGAGCGCTGGGAAGTATCGTCTCATCATCCAGTTCCCAGAGGCGCGAGACATGAATATTAATTATTCCTGTTTCCCTCTCATACCCACTTGGAGATCTCTTTTAGGAGAGGTCTGCTCGAACACTCGACTCGGTATCTTAAGATTTCTGTCCAGGTAGACAGCTCTGCTGGTCGCGTTCGCATCGGCCAAATGGGTGGGTAACTGGGGGCATTTTCGGTCAGCGAAATGTGCCAGCGTGTTGGGCCGGCCCACTCTCACGTTTACCTGAGACCCGCGCCCACCTAGGTGCTCTAGGTTCCTACAGCATTCTTTCAGCTATGTAGTGAACCTGCAAGCGCTGCCAACGGAGGAGGCAGACCCAGCCCCTTTATTTGCTGCGTCCTTCGCGCTTTGCGTATTATACGGACCATACTCAGCTCTTTTATCTGTTACAGTGATCGGCAGAAGGGAAGTGCCGTATCCAAAACAGAGGTTGGAACATATCCACTGAACCGTGAATGCCATCTCCCACGCTTATCTGAGCCAGGGCGAGCCGTGTCCCCCAGGAATGAGAGCGCGCTCCTCGAAGCACGCATCCTTGGGCGTTAGCACGCGGCGCCTCTCTAACAGACACTGTAGAGCTGCGGGCTGGGCGACACCTTGCGAGATTTATTAATCTTGAGGGGAGCCGATTTCCTCGCGGTAAATGAGAAATTAGGTTAGGTGTTGTAAAACGCTTGCTGCGCCATTCTCTCTACCACGGAGATACGTGCGCTTTTTCGCTCTGTCAGTAAAGTTCCCCGCTGGCGAACCCTGCAGATACTCCTCCGAGGCCCCCAGCATCTGACTCAGCGGAGAAGTCAGGCGCTGGCCCGTTACGTTTTTGGTCTGCCCGCTGGTCAGCCCGCGTTCTGGGTATAGGTGCCCGCTATGTGCGATCCCCACAAGGCGATCCAATATGCTTATACTGCCACGGTGCAGTCCCCCCTCACAGGCGGACCCGTGTCTTCCCTCACCGCTTACCATCTTATATTCATATGCGTACTCCCCCTTCTCAGGGCTAGTCCATATGCTCTCTCGCCACTAGTCTCCCCACTTGGGTAGCAGGTGGCCTCCGCAGCGTCCTCCCTATCGGGACTGCACGCTCCCCAACGTACTGTCGTATTAAATTCCTAGAAAGTGTTCTAGACGCATCTGCAGCTCCCGAAAAATATATCTAAATCCGTAAATCTTCTGTTGAAGTGGGATAAGTAAGGGCCAGGGAACACGTTGGAAGACCGCGCCTCTGGTGACGCAGGTGCGCTCACGCTCTCTTTTGCCTGGCAAACCTCTCATCGGGGGCGAAGGTAAGGTTCAATCATTATGGCGTTTTCCAAACATTTCCCCATAGTGGAAGTTTCCACATAGCATTGAAGTTCCCCTCCCGAAGGGGAACGCTCCGGTTACTAAGGTAACCCTCGTTCCCCGAGGGGGGGAACGGAAATGCTATGTTCCTTCGCCATAATGATTGCCCCTTAGCTGTTGAGGTGAAAGTCTCTTCCGCTAAAAATGATGCTTGGCTTTGCGCGTGCTGTGCTCTTATAGCAAATTGATTGCAATGAGCATCAGGTGCGCAAGCTGAAGCTGCCAACTCATTGGCATTTCATTGGCCCGTTTACATACTCTTTCAGATGATTGGCTTTCTGAGTGAAATCCCCATAGTGGAAGTTTCCACATAGCATTTCCGTTCCCCCCCTCGGGGAACGAGGGTTACCTTAGTAACCGGAGCGTTATCTGGCAATATCTGTGAATAGCTTGACTATATATTGTAAATAATACTAGCCTAAAACATAGGCAGTACACCTAACACTCAAAAACACTAGTATTTATTAAAGAATTTACCTTAACCTGTAGGTAAATAGTGTAGCAATATATAAACCATATCAACATTCTTGGGATAACAATGTAACAGGAGGATCTCTGGAGAGCAAAAGCAGGAAAAGAGGAGGAAACACAGGGCACAAATTGTGAGTCTGCATCATTTGACGGAGCGCGAGCAGATCCTTTGCACGTGAGCAGACCAGCCAGTGTTTTGAGTGCACGCGAGGAGTTTTGTCTATGAACAGAGAAAATGGACTTGTAATACTGCGCTTACAACATTTGTCAGTGAAATAACACCATATGCGCGTACGTCCATCTCACGAATGTACTGTCATCTGCTATTTTCATCTATTTGCCGCTTTTTCGCTGTGCGTGGGCTTAACGTTACTGCGAACCGGGCTGAGCCAAAATAGCCCCGGACCTTGAGCTCAGAGGCTGAAATCATTAAAAAAGGTAAAAGTAAAAAGTTCCGATAGCCAGAGGGAGATTAATGACAACACACACGTATATTCACTCACCACGAACAGGAAATATAACTGCAGTATTTTTATATGTGTTAATCTCGGGCGAAAAGTTTGTTGTAACGCACGCGTTACTGAACATGTACCGAGTAAAATATTACTGAAAATGTATTAGTAATGCCTTACACTACTGCGTTACAAGAAAATGTAATATGTTACTGTAATACATTACTTTTGTAACGCACTACTCCCAACACTGCCTGTGAAACGTCATCATCTCTGCTCTCCAAACATGGTATTAAACGTTGTATAAATTCAATCAAAAGCTTAGAAATGGACACAAACAGTGACATAACTGCTGATCATTTGTCAAAGGGAAGCCCCATTTTGACTGACAAGCACGCAATTGTTCCAACCATCCGCTCTGTGTAAAACAAGCTAGCAGAGTGCTTGAGAAAGATTCAACACTGTGTACGGTAGTAAAACGTATTGTGGAAGAGAATCACGTAAATGATGAAAATGTTAAACAGCCTGTGACTGATGTTGAGGAAGATAATAAGGTCATGTGTAGTTGTGAAGCAGTGTGTGAAAACAGTTTATTTATCCATATTAGACATGCTCCAATTTGATCTGTTTTTAAAAACCTTCTAAAATTTCATCTTTGTTCCTTAGCAGTTGAGCCTTTTTAATGTTGAGGGATTTGTCTCATAGATATATACACTAGATATCACATATGGATCCTGAGTATGCGTCAATAGCGCCGCCACATTTGTACAGTGCTCTCAGGACAAAAGTCATTCAACCGCACTAGTTAAGACTAAAGCCAATGTGAAGAAGGAGGACTTTAGCACTGTGTATGGGTGTAGTAATGAGCAAACAAACAAAAAAACAAAAAACAAAAACAAAGCACAATCAAGCAAAACATGACACATCATAGGTAAGATTTAGTTTTTTACGTTTTTATATGTTACAAACTTTTGTGCTAAACAAGTCACGTTATTTATGATAATACAGTCTCTTACTGCACTGACCATAAGGCAAAGTAGCACTAACTTGCACTAAATACTACTCTTATGTTAGTTTTGTTAAATAAAATTAGCAAACAATGTAAATGAAATATGACAACAATATGCTGCAGTGCTCGAAACTTGTATTATTGTCAGCTAAGAGAACGAGTCGTTCATAACGGAGATAAATTCTCAAATGAATTGCTCCCTCTGTTAGAATGAGAAGTGAAAGGAGGGGGTATGTTTCAGGACATGGATTAGATCAAATTTAACAGGGAGGGAGGATAATACATTTCCATGCACACAAACACATGCTCTTGGTCAGCAATGCCCGTGTGGTCACTTATCCTTCGATGTACAAAAATGATGTCAAATTATAATTTTTGAAATTTAAAAAAAACAATATTTGCATATTGACCACTGGGAAAACTCTCGTTCATAAATATATGCATATATGTGTGTATATCTTTGGCTCTGGATGAACAGTCCTCCACTACACCTTGGTCCCACATTCATTTCAAAGGAGCGCTACCTTGTACTAAAATGGCGGCTCTATTGACACATTCCTTCCAATAAACACCAATAGTGTAGGCAACATCTAAAGTAAATACCTATGGGTTTGTCTTATGTTTTAGGTGTTTTGTATGTGCTGTATGACTTGTTATTTCAATTAGTATTGATTGTGTTCAGCAGTTTGGGCCACGTTGTGTTGTAAAAAAAAAAGTGCTATATAAATAAACTAACTAAACTATTTCACACATATTTGACTTTTTATTTACACACGATATATTTGAAACTTTAAAGTAGACACTACGTATACCTGACCTCAAATGGCTTTCATTTCTATAAAATAACTTTTGTAAATTTTGCTTGATGCACACACTAAAAAGAGACATCTCAACTTTGACCCATATATCTCCTTTTAAATCAAATCTTGTCTTTCATGCCACCCTTGAACGAATCGCCCTACATGGGCCAATGCAGTCAAAAAGACACACTGCTGCCCATTTATCGACACCAGACACCATTTCAAAAGATGTTGGGCTGATAACCACAATGTACGGTTGGTCTAATGTCCGTGAAGTTTTAAAAAGCTCTGTCAAAGACTCGCACCCTCTACCCTGTGGCGTGGCGGGAGCCCACCATGAAAGACCCTTTCAAGTCCTCAATGCATTCTTTTGAAACAGTAAATGTCATTACCTGCTTCAAAGAAAACCAGTGAAAAATGGCAGAACTTTCAGAGTCAAGTTTGCTGTAGCGTTTAAACAAATCCTACAGTCCTAACAACCTCACTAAGGCCACAAAAGATCAGCTCTTTTGAGAGCAGAGGTTATTCAGCAAAGAAAGATAATATACCTCCGTATTTGATTTTTTTCCTCTGAAATAAGACATCTACCCTCTAATTTTCCCCAGCTCAACTTTCTGTCAATAACTCAAGAGGCACCTGCGAATAAAAAATGTTCCCCTGGCATTTCCGCCGCTTCCTGGTGATTACATTAAAACCTCACACTTTTAGCCGGCTGCAATTCAATATCGACGCGACCCAGCCAAGCAATTTAAATACGCCTTTCTACAGCTGATGGGATTTGCCGCCTCTGCTCGATAAGCTCCCCCCCACACCCAGCGGAGGTGTTATCTGTCGCCTCTGCGGCGCTTCCAATATTTGGACATCATCATCTATCATAGGCCAGCAGGCAGCAGGGTCAGGGCGGGGGTCTCCGGGCCTCAGCATCCCCAGCTGTCTTTTAGGCAGGGCGGCTGCGAGCATCTGCTGATGTATTGCAGGCAGTGGAGGGTGAGCTTTGGAGACAGCCACAGTCACCTTGCGCTTTCTGCACCGGCGCAGGAAAGACTAATGCATGCGGCATTTAGACAAGGTAACAAACCACCCACTTCATGAGGCGGCCGAGTGGAAAGCTAAGTGGATTTGTGGGGTTTCGGATGTTTGTCTTGTAATCATAGAAATTGGGCAGATTTGATGGTGGCCTTCTTTTTTTATTTTAGCAATGCGCTGATGTCACTTTTAGAAGATAAAAACAAAGTTTTATCTAAATGGAATTTTGGGGTTACAATGTTTGTCTTATAATAAAATAAATTGGGCAGATTTGATGGAGGTCCTCTTTTTTGCCATGTGCTGATGTCACTTTTAGTCTATTGTTGCGTGTGGCATTCACTCCTGCCCATACCTGCCAACACTCCCGGTTTTCCCGGGAGTCTCACGTATTTCGACCCACCTCCCGGTTTGTCATTTCTCCCGGAAATCTCCTGGAATTTCAACCCCTTCCCCTGGTCCTTTAGGTGATTGGTACAATCTGTAACACCCCATTCATATGGGGCTTTAGCGTCAACGCTTGACAGAGGGCGTGTCTGAAGTTGGGGCTGACGCGATCGTCATAGCAGCGTCAGCCAATGAAATTAGTCAGCAATCGGCTACTGTCTGAGCTGGTGTAGTTGTAAACAGCGATCTGATTGGCTGGCGCTTCCGTCGGCACTTGAAAAGTTGAAAGTCCCAACTTCTGGAGCGATCAACGCCCCTAAATCTGAGCCGACCGATCCACAATGTAGTTTGGCAACGCCTGTCATCACCCATTCAAAGTGAATGGGAAGCGTTGAAGCTGACGCCCCGTGGGCATGCGCTCAGCAGCCACATTTTAAAGGGCACCTATGGTGAAAAATCTGCTTTTCAAGCTGTTTGGACAGACATATGTGTAGGTATAGTGTATAGACCCTCATATTGGGGTGATATAAACACACTAAGTCCTTTTTTTTTATTTAACAACATAAAAACGGTGGACCAATTGGAGCAGTTTTTAACACCGACTTGACTTCAACTTGACGTTGAAGCTGATGCCCCTGCCCTGTAAATGAGGCGTAACACCCCCAAATCGCCGACAGACCAGGCACCCCTTCCAGTCGCTCTGCTCACCTCCAAACCCCCCGCCTTCCGGATTTTCAGAAACAAATGTTGGCAGGTATGCTCCTGCCCTTAATTATTACTTTCAATTGATCTTGTTTGTCTTTTTCCCTTTTCAGTTTTCTATTGGTTGATTTGGTGGCGTCAGGCCTTTAAAACAGACGGAAGCTGACTTCTCGTGATCCCTCATTCCTCCACGCCACCACAGTTTTTGACTGCTTTATTGTTGTGTTCTCCTTTATGCTTTCCTTTTGATATTTGTTTGGAGTGGGGAGCTCCAACCTGCTTTAGGTTTGTTTGGTTGTTATTTATTATGTTGTTGGGCTCCCCATCTCTTGTCATTTTGGATTGTTTTGCTGGTTATGTTATGTTAATAAATAATCTAGCTGGAGCACTTTGGCCGTTGTTTATTTATGTTTGGTTCACGAGTCAAATTTAAATTAGGGACCGTAACACTATGAAGGCAAAAAAAATGTATCTAAAGTGGATCTGTGGGGTTTCTGATGTATGTCTTGTAATCATACAAATTGTGCAGATTTGATGGTGGTCTTTTTTAGCAATGCACTGATGTCACTTTTAGTTTATAAACACACAGAAAAGTTTTGTCTAAATGGATCTTTGATTTTGGGATGATGGTCGTGTAATAAAAGAAATTGGGCAAATTTGATGGAAGTCCTCTTTTTTGCGATATGCTGAGGTCAGTTTTAGTTTAGGAAGGTGAACAAAAAAGTTGGATCTATGGTAGATTTTGGGGCTTCTGATGTTTGTCTTGTTATCATAGAAATTGGGCAGATTTGATGGTGGTCTTCATTTCTTAACAATGTGCTGATGTCACTTTTAGAAGGTTAAAAAAAAGTGTTATCTAAATGGATTTTGGGGGTTACAATGTTTGTTTTATATAATAAAATAAATTGGGCAGATTTTATGGTAGTCTTCTTTTATTCTTTATTTTTTATTTTTTGCAATTCGCTGATGTCACTTTTGTTTGTTGTTGTTTAGATTTTATCAATCCCAAAAGAAAATTTACGTCACAGCAAAGCCCTCCATACTATATAATAAATAACGTATATAAACAGACAATAATACTAATATGATTACATTCTGCACACTTTAGTTTCAAACAAAGATACTTTAATTCATATCTACAGTATTAATGCTATCACAATTCAGCATAATTCATCTAGTATGACTTCGGTTAAATAATCTGATCACTGTTGGTAAAAATTACTTCCTGTATCATTCCCTGTAACACCAGGGCTGAAGTAATCTTGAGCTAAAAGTGCTTGTACATGTTTGGACTATATTAAAAAAGGGTATCACAATCATGGTTCATCATACTGACAAATTTGTCCATCATTTGATCATCTCTTCTATAGTGTGTAGCACAAACCCTACAACAGAACCTGCAGTTTTTAAGCTTATATTATTTGTTTTTTCTCCTTCTTCATCAGTCCCCAGCAGGGTTACAGCATACAGCGTAACAGATGACACCACAGAATCATAGAAAGTCTTCAACAGTGTCTGACACCCACCAAAGGATCTCAGTCATCTTAATAAATGAATTTGACTCTGACTCTTCTTATGCACCTGGATTGTATTTTCAGACCAATCAAGCTTGTTATTCAAATATACACCCATGTACTTATATGATGAAACAATCTCAGTTGTATAATCTCATGTATAATCATTGGCACCACTTGTTGTGGATATCTACTAAAATCAACAATCATTTCTTTGGTCTTATTAGCATTTAACTTATGCTAATTTTTTCACACCAGCAACATGTTTTAAAAGCAACCTATACTCACTCTCATCATGATCCCTTATGTAACTGACAATTTAGTCTACTTTTAGTACTTTTAGCTTACAGCTAAAAAAAGGTAAGGTTTTTAAGGTAAAAAATAAATAAATAAATAAAGTTTTATCCAAAATGGATTTTAGGGTTTCTGATGGTTCTCTTGTACTCATACACTGCAAAAACCAAAAGAGTTAAGGTAACTCAAACCATTTGAAAAAACTGATTGCAACTAACCATTTAAGTAAAAAAAAAAACTAATCCTAATGAGTACTGTGAACTTAACCAATCAAGCCTTTATTTGTCACATATACCTCCATGTATTCACATACACTGACATATAGTGAAATTGGACCCCTCCGACCATACACAAACATCACATTTCAGGGAGAGACAGGTCAACGGGAGGTAGCATTTAGAAAAAGGAAGCAAGATACATAAGGAAAGATAGGCAAAAAAACTCCCTCTCACCCTGCTCTTAAATTAGAGCAGAGTGAGACCAGGGATCAAAAAAGCCTTGGCAGTCAAGCACATAAACACATAGACAAGACAAAACATCGCAACAGGGAATTGGAACAGGGGATGTGGATATAGTCCGGTAAGGGCGGGCAGCCATCCGTCCTGCAGCTGAAAGAAGCGCTGGTCACAGACCCGCCTACCCCCTTCAGTGGGGGAAAGCACACGAAGGCGTTGAATAAGACAAGACAAGAAGAGCCAGCCAGGGAAGATAAGGGACGGAGAGGGAAAAAGTGTGACTGCCTTCGTCGAGAGCCAAAGAAGAATCTTTGTACTCCATTTAGAGTAAACGAAGCAATTTTAAAACAGTAAAACCCAATGACTGTATAAAATATGGAAGACGCGACAGCGCCATTTCCCATTGAATGATGTGAAGACAAAATGCCTCATGACGGGCACAAACTGTCACAAAAGGCTGCTGAAATTGGAGCCTGGGCATGCACAGAAGGACTGCCTGATGGAGCCAGTGGAGGAGATGCGGAATCGAGCTTCCAACCAAACGCTTGATGTATAATCAACCATGCCCCCCAAACTTCTCACGGTGTCTGCACTATAAAAAAGGCTTGCTAATAAAAAAAATATAAGCACCTACATTTAAAAACACATAATAATATACAATTTAAAAACTGTGATGTAAGCTGTTTTAATAATTTAATAAAAGCAATACACGTTGGACTGCAGAAATAAATGATCTTTCATACACTTTAGCCTGAGTTAGACTAATATGAGCACAAAAAAACATTTCTCTTATAACAGGGTTGTTGGTATTTGTTATCTTCACAGGGGAAAAAATAACACGTGTAAAATATGAACAATAACATATAAACACATACGTTTTTAGAAAAGTTTTTATTTTTATTTAGCAATCCACATGACCCAAAATATACAATAGAGGTAAAGCTGGTTTTAGATTAGAATAGTCAAACATTCTCCTTAATAATATAATTTCAGAAAAGTATTCTTTGCAAATTCTAAAGAAATCATATTAGCTGTAAATGATTATTAAAGTATAACATTTTTCACAGTAAATTAGATGGTGTTAATGTTGTTTAGAAGTCATACTTGCATGCTAATTCCGATCGAATATTCAAAGTAACATGTTAAACAATATAGAGTGCTAAATGAACGAATGTGTGAATATAAAACCAACTTCATCTTTATAAATATACACACCATAGATAATGATTTACTATGCAAGAAAAATTGTGTTTAAACGATAAATACAGCAACATTTCTAAATACCAACAGGATATTTCCACATCCCATCTCTGCACTATATAAAATAATCCTCGTCAATTTGTAAAATAAACATATTAATGCAATACATGATCAGCTGCTGCAACCTCTCTTGTATAGTTTATTATTTTTTGGCCTCTGTTTTCATTTGGTTTATTCGATGCCTTCATTATATCTGGCAAAGAGGAATTTACATTAATTTAAAGGTTTATTAGGAGTTTTCAAATAAAAAGCCAACAGTAAATGATGTATATAAATAATACATAACATTTAAAGCTCTATTTGTTATATAAGATTCGGTTTCTAGAACATTATAATCTTTTATAACAGCAAATTCAGTAGATTAAATCAATAACATGGCGAAACTCAAAATGCAGTGACGTCCTTTAAATCAAGTTCAATTACCTTACAGGAGATCAATGTAGATGTCGGCTAACTTTAGTTTTGTCTTCTTAATTATTATTTCAGAACCATAAAGATAATTACTGCTAGATAGCGATCACCTGGGTTTTCCCCGGCATGGCTAGGTTAGGCGTGTATCAGCAAACTAATAAAGCCAGATAAAGCCCTAACCTTACCAGATAAACAGTGTTACACCAGATCCTGTATGTCAGAAAGTATAGTTTATTGCTGAACTCATTTTATCATGGTAAAATAACACAGAAATCAAATAACAACACTTTAATATCTTCTCGAAGCTTTCAATGTCTGCTTTGAGAATCTGTCAATCACAATGACAGCATTAAATCAGCATTAAATTACTGATAAAAACATACTGTTTACAAAAATGCTGATTTGCACCTATATCAGCATGATAATCAGTGCCTTAATTGATAAAAACCATCATTCGGGACATCTTATTGCAAGTGTGATTATTTTTATTTTTAGTATTTGGGCTCAAGTTTCCTTCATTAACACGGAGGAGGCAGGCTTTATGACTTTTACTGCAGCCAGCCCCCAGGGGGCGATCTAATGGCCAAGACCTTCACTCAAAAGCAGGCATGCGGCACACTTGGCAAAACCCAATAAATAAAGAGAACTCAAACCAACTGAGTGTAAAACCCAATAAGTTAGGGCAACTTAATTGGTTTGAGGAAACTTATTGCTTCAAACCATTTGAGCTAAAAACTAAGCTATATGATTAATGTGAACTTACTCCATTTAAGTTGAAGTAATGAGGTATTAAATTAACTCATTACCTTCAACACTGAGTTCAAAACTAATTTCAAATGGGTAGAATTAACTTTCAGTCAATTTTGAGTTAACTACGCTCATTTAATTTGATAAAGTGGACTGTTGGATCTTACAGTGTAGAAACTGGGCAGATTTGATGGTGGTCCTCTTCTTTCACAATGTACTGATGTCACCTTAAGTCTATGAAGTAAACAATCTGAAGTGAAGTAAAAAATGTGTTGGTGGTCTACTTGGTTTGCAGTAATGTGACTTTTTGTTTATGAATGTAAAATGTTTTACATTTAGGCCAATTACTTCTGTAGGTGTTATTTAATCGTAATTGAATGTCCTTTTGCTTTGAAGAGATTTGCTTTAACCAACACACTTTAGAGAGAATGTGCTTTGTAAAGTTTCTAGGAAACCATCAGAGTCTCTGTAGTTATTCACTGATCCAAAATAGTAACGCTTTAGAAGTAAAAAATATTTTTTTAAAGTGCCT
This sequence comes from Danio tinwini, assembly GCA_903798205.1. NCBI lineage: Eukaryota > Metazoa > Chordata > Actinopteri > Cypriniformes > Danionidae > Danio > Danio tinwini. The sequence goes on from CAIGQZ010000690.1 coordinate 13,414,389, forward strand.
CATTGTGCTGTTATACTAATTTGCTCTATCATGGAATTGATTTTAATAAAGACTTATAACCCCTTAAAGACAGGCTTGTAAGCTCAAAGGTTTCAGTTGAAAAAAATAAGTTGTATATGTTTTTGATTAATTCATTTGCAAAAATTCAATGATCTATTTGCATGAATTCAACCTATTTTTTAAAACAATTGTCTGATTAGGGTGAAGCACTGTAAAATTAAATACTCTCAAAAGACAATAAACATACTGGTGTCAACTGAAGTGACTGAAGTGTCAAACTATTTATCCAAAGATCATTTTTCCATACATCTGCCTTCTGCGAGACTACTCTTTGACTGATGCTTCTCAGTGGTCAATAATTGTATTGAATGTCATGAGAAGCCTTTCATCTCTCACAAACTTTCATCTCACTTACACTTTAACCAACCATTTCTGTGTGGAGTTTGCATGTTCTCCACTTATGTTTGAGTGGGTTTCCTCCGGGTGCTCTGATTTCCCCCACAGTCCAAAGACATGCGCTATAGGTTAAATGAATAAGCTAAATTGTCCGTAGTGTATGTGTGTGAATGCAAGAGTGTGTGGGTGTTTGCAAGTGTTGGGTTGCAGCTGGAAGGGCATCTGCTGCATAAAACATATGCTGGACATGCTGGTGGTTCAATTCGCTGTGGCAACCCCTGATTAATAAAAGGACTAAGCCAAAAATAAAATGAATGAATATTTTTGTGTTCACCAGAGAAAAGAAATCCATAAAGTGTTTTAATACCACACAAGAGAGATTATTGGTGAGGTAATTTTAAATGTTGAATGTACTCTACCTTTAACAAGAGTATGTTCATTACACTGTAAACGTCTGTGGCCTTGTAGATTTGTTTAAATTTAATATGTACACTTTATTTAAAAAAATATATATATCCTGATTTTAGAGCATTTGTTTGCTTTGAAACTACTTTAAAATGTCTGTAATAAAATCTAATAAATTTTATTATAAGGAATTTAGCTATTATGTATGAATAATTTCAAAAGAAGAAAATATCAATAAAATCCAAGGTGATTAAAATTCACAATCATTTTCTGTTACAATGATCATAGCATTACACAATTTCAAAGTCAGGGGCAAATATCAGAATGTCTAGCCGATGAAAGGCTGCATGCCTGATACATGAGTTACGAGCGCCCATCATCACCTGGAAGTCAACTTTTTTTCAGAGGGCATTTTAAAATACTTTATTCTTATTGTTAAAGTCAGATATATGTCATATTTTTACTGGTAAAGAAAAAAAATATTTTGCAATTTGCATTGGTTCTGTTCAATACTCTAGTGAGATTTATTTTATTTTATTTTTTATTGTTGTTAATGTTTTGTGGCTCCACACTGTTGAACAGGCTCCACTAATATGAACTATATTTAATACATGTTTACTCAATCCATACTTGTTAAATTGAATCATTAATATTGGTTGTAATCTGTTGCCTCAAATTTATTGAGTAGATATAGGATGTTAGTTTATGAACAATGTCCACAAATGTTATGCTAAATCTAAATAAAAACGTTGAGTAGCTTTCATTAACATTGTGTTGTTTTTTTCTGTTCAATTAAATTTATAATTTTGTTTAAATTAATGTATTTAATTTATTGTTATTTAATCCATATTTGTTGAATTTTATTAATAATATTGCTTGTAATCTGTTACTTCAACTTTATTGAGTAGATATAGGGTATTATTTTTAACAATGTGGGCTCAAACATTAGCAAAGGCTTCTTGCAAAACTGACCGACAAAAAACAAGCAAACTACAATTCAAGTTAAATTTATCCCTGCACAGATAAACCACATTTATTGTGACTGTTATAATTAAAGTAAATTGTATTAGAGTAAACAAATGAAAAAGTGAATATTAAAATATTACAAAGGGAATATATACAGCAGATCTGTTAGAACAATAATCAATCACACACATTTCTGTTGAGATTGTGAGCAAAATGGCTAATCAGGCGTGATTAGACCACTAAAATAGTGTTTTGTTGATTGTGCACATTGCTCTCTGAAGTTCTGTATGTACTTTCAGGGATTCTCAAAAGACATTTCTAGCAATGCAATGATGTCACTTTCACTCTATAAATGTAAAAGGTGAATTGTTGAGATGAGTACTGTACATGCAACTCTGCAGGCATTATTTAATGGTCCTGTAATGTTCTCACAGAAGCAGAGATGACAGCAGGAACAGCTCACTCTAGACAGGATGTGCTTTGTAAAATTTCTTAGAAACTATTAAATTATCTTACTTAAAGTGCCCTTATTTTCTGTTCCATTTTTATGCTATTCTAAAATATCCTAATTATGTTTTTGAAGGTCTCCAACAATAAGGGGCAGCAGCTGGGTTCCAACAGTAAAAGCTCTATTTTATCCATTAGGGAAAAAAAGATTTTAACAACAAAACCTCCTCAGGTTGTAACATAAATGCATGTGATCTTATAAAGAACAAAAAAAA
>CAIGQZ010000690.1:13472118-13483678 GCA_903798205.1 Danio tinwini
GAGTTTGCTATTTTCTATTTAAATAAAATTATGGGAATACTTATGGAAATTGTATACATAAAAAATGAAGTAAATTCATTACATTTAAAGTTAAGTTAGTTAAAAAAACTAAATTGTTTAGCATTTTGTGATTTTTTTTTATAAAAAATCTATTTTTCATTCATATATTAGCAAAATATTTGAATTCTAAGATTATTCCATTGATATTCATCATTAAGGATTTCTTTAAAATAGTGTAAAAATCTCCTCTCGTCTTGTCTTGTCTCGTCTCGTTCTCGTGAACCCAATCTCGTGTCTCGTCTCGTCTTGTGGAGTAGGCGTCCCATAGTAAATATCTTTATAATAAAATAATAAAGTACTGTATGATGATCAGAAAATATTAATTATTTTCTGTAAGTGACCTGCTGCAAGAAATATTTTTTTTTACATATTTATTTTTCTTTACTTGCGGTGTGAGCGCTTACAGTTTATTCCAAATCAGTGTATATAAGATGCAATAAACCTATAGAGATCAATGAGATTCAAGCTCCCATGTTTCAAATATCCAGAATGCATTGCACTGTGACAACACATTCCCATTCTTTACACCAAAGCCTGTTGAGGCAAGTATGACCTTTTTAACCTAAAAAGCATTACAGCTAATGCGAATGCAGGGATGTGCTGCACGTGAATGTGTGGTTCAACCACATCCAACCTAACACTAAGCTCTTTTGAAAACTTGCAATGAGTCTGTTCCAGTGCTTTGGGGGATTTTGGGCCCACTCATCTTTGCAGAATTGTTGTAATTCAGGCACATTGGATAATTTACAAACATGAACCACATCATCTCAATTGGATTGAGGTCAAGACTTTGACTAGGCCACTCCAAAGTCTTCATTTTGTTTTTCATCAGCCATTCAGAAGTGGACTTGCTGGCAGAAGTGGGGTTGGGGGTTAATCCATGGTTCCATTTATCACAACAATTCTTCCAGGCCCTGAAGCAGTAAAACAGCTCAGACCATTACATTACCACTACCACCACATTACACCTGGTGTTCTTTTTCTGCAATGCAGTTACTTCTTTACCCCACACATAATGGGACACACACCTTCCAAAAAGATACTCTTTTGTCTTGTCAGAAACCCTTTTTCATGCAGTTTTGTATTTCTTTTTTCTCTTAGTAATACAAATCTTTATTTCAAAACTGCATGATGTGTGCTAACAGGTTGACATTTGACTAATATTTTAATTATTTTGATGACCTGACACATTAAAGTGTTACAAACACACAGTGCTACAAATAAGAAACATTACAATAAACACAAATATACATATATCATCAAAATAAATTGTAACCAGCTTATCTTGTGGAATGCTTTCAATGCAACCAATACTATATTTAAATAAATGAACACACTACTTGACCTTTGCTTTTCCTTATTTAATAAATCTAAAGAATTATATCATTCTGATGTGCATTTAATGAAAGACAGGTAGATAAGCCACCAAAACCTCTATTCATGTTTGGCCTGTCTGTTTCAAGGAAGAGTAGACATGATGGATGGACCTTTATATTGCTTTTCATACCTTTACTGCTCCTTTTGTTCAAAAGACGAGCTCCTCCATGTACTTTAAACAATTGAATGCATATTACTCTTTCAGCGGTACGTGTAATGCAGATTTCCCAGCAACTTTCACTTATCGTTGTGTCAATCTTACATGCGAAGCAGAGAGTGGATTTCTGAAAAAAACAGTGTTATACATTTATAGATATCTATAAAAATACAAAAGACAACAAAGTCAGACCCTGAAATACACTGGCATAAGGTAAAATGTAAATTCAAATCCCAATACCAAAACTAGGGCATTTTTTTCAGTAAAAATTGTAATTTGATGTTCAATTTCAATTTGCATGTGAATTTATTTATTTTCTATTCTGATATTTTTATATATTTTTTTCTATATTTTTAAATATATTTATAAAACAAATAATGACAAATGTTTATAGAAGTCACTCGTGCTCATGAATGTAACCCATAGTTACATTAATTTGATCATAAATACAGTAATACAAATAAAAAATAAATACTTACAAAAATAAAAAATTTTGAAAATTTAAAAAAAGCAGCTTTAATTGGTGTAAAGTAATTATTTATACAAATTATTATATATAATTTTCTATTTGCACTTATTTATTCTCATGAAAACATTAGGGTTATTTGATGATCAAAAGATGACTTTTCAGTCATTGTCCCATGAAGTGTAATCCTTGTGACAAATTTCTAATATTCTCATTTTCCAGACTATATATATATATATATATATATGTGTGTGTGTTACGGTCTGTTGCAGGGTTCAGATGGGAAAAAACAAAGAGCGGATCCAAACGCAGCATTTAGAAGATTTAATGAAAAAAACAGGAAAAACTAAAACAGGGCAAAACAAACCAGGAACAACCGGACATCGTAGGAGTAACACAAAATACAACAGACAACGAGAGGGGCACACAAACTGAAATATATAGTCCTGTAGATTAATGTGAATGAGCCGCAGCTGTGAATGTGTGTGTGTGTGTGTGTGTGTGTGTGTGTGTGTGTGTGTGTGTGTGTGTGTGTGTGTGTGTGTGTGTGTACATGTGTGTGTGTGTGAGAGAGTGTCTTGATGACGGTTAGCTGAAGCAGGTGAGTGTGTGTGTGTGTGTGTGTGTGTGTGTGGGTGTGTGTGGCATGACTGAATATTTAGTCCATTTGAGTCCGGATATGTAGTTATGTGAATGTGAGTGTGTATACAAGCTCGTTGGTGACCGTGACACATATATATATATATATCCCAATTTCTGTTTAACAGAGATTTTTTCAACACATTTGTAAACATAATAGCTTTAACAACAAATTTCTAATAACTGATTTATTTTAGCTTTGCCATGATGACAGTAAATAATATTTTACTAGATGTTTTTCAACACACTTCCGTACAGCTTAAAGTGACATTTAAAGGTATAATGTATAATGATGGTTTGTTCTGTAGACTATCAAAAAAAAAAAAAAAAAAAAAAAAAAAAAAAAAAAAAAAAAAAAAAACAATTACAATGATTGCTAATACCTGAATACTAGGGAGGTCATGCTGAACAAACCTACTTTGGATGCATAACAGGGTTGTTTCTTTATTTATTTTTAATAACAAATATCCAAACATAATTGACTAGGCCTGTTGTACTGACTTCAAATACCACTTTCATCTTCCCAGCATTTCTGGATCGTTTTTGCATCTGGTCTCTGCTGATTTGCTGGACCTTAGTCTTTTCATTTGCATATTTCTGTGTCTCTTCATAAAAAAGGCAGCTTTTACAAACCTCTTGGTTTTAACCTCACACAAGGGTGCCCCTAGCAATTTTGAGTGTATAGTCTATATAGTCTATGTAAGAACATGAGGTTGGACACCCTATTGTACCCATAATTACACACCAATCTTACAAGCAACGTATCAACATCTCTTAAATCTCCCATAGTTCATTGTGTTAAAACCTTATTTTTAAAAATAAAAATTAATTAAATTAATTATTTTTCATATTATCATAATTTCCTCCAGCACTCCAGGCCTGTATAGTAGAGTAGTCCAATTTCATGACAACCAATCTGGAGATTGCCAAACAACACCTTCAGCATGAAATCAAAATGATCTCTTCTTATTTTTATATAAATGATTTAGTGCTCAAAGTGACTTTTCTTCACTCCTGGTCACATGATCTGCCTTTAGGATGGGTCTATCGGTGCGGTTCTCATTTCTAGACAGACGGTTCATTTTTCAATAGGACATTGACCTAGTTATGGAACAACTCTGTGAATCTACTTGAGTGGCCTAGCCAGAGCCCAGACTTGAACCTGATTGAACATTTCTGCAAAGGTCTGAAAATCCTATGCATTGACACTCTCCACAAAGTGAAGTTTATTTATAAACTAATTTCAAGAGGATCACGTGCTTATGATTGCTTGCAGCCGGCCCCGCATTATTCAATTTATGATTCACCAATTAGACGATTCCTAAGCCACTATAAATACCCTTGGTTCCATATTCCAGCCATTTTCATTTTGAAGAATCCCCCCTTCCAAGCCTAATCTTCCTCTTTTTCTAGATGGGTGGTACAGTGGCCCAGTGGTTAGCACTATTGCCTCACAGCAAGAACCTCACTGGTTCTAGTCCTTACCAAGCCAGCCAATGTTTCTGCATGGAGTTTACATGTTCTCCCCGGGCTCACGTTGGTTTCCCCCGGGTTCCCCGGTTTGCTCCCACTGTCCAAAAACATGCAACTTAAGTTAATTGACTAATCTTAATCGGCAGCATAGACATGCTCCTAGTAAGAAGCTATCTCTTATAAGCAATCACTATCTGTTCATTAGCTACTACAGCAGGGGAGTTCTCGAGATCTACCTGAGCTTAAACTCCCCTCTCGCCTTGTAAACGAGAGGGAGCCCCGGGCTTGAGGATCTTATGAGCTCAGGGCTCTCTCCCGGGACAGCATGCCAAACAAGCTTTATAATCGATCATCAGCTAAGTGTGAACTCTTGAAAACCTGATGGTGCTTAAGACATACTACAAAGAAGACTGGGTAATAAAAAACCTGCTTTATTAGTGTAAGAAATCAACCTACGTTAAAAGATCGATCAGGGATTTATTAGCTCATATCAATGACTCGGATCTTGAAGATTCAAATCATTGATTCGACTCAATTGAGTCAGATAGAATCAGATGAAAAGATTCACACTTTATCTGAAATTTTTCCCACAAAAAAATACATCACATTTTACCAACCTAGTTTATATTATTTTCGTGGCCAGCTATAATAACATAACACAGAATAGGGTTAACTTTTAGCAAGGTAACAGATCTACAGCTTGAGGCAATGACTTAGAAGCACATAAAACAAGAACACAGTTCTTACTAAGGGAGAACAAAGATTTATTGAGCTACACTACGATACATGAAACTAACTACGTAATAAGCAAACAACAAACAAACGCATTCACACACACACACACACACACACACACACATACACACAGGCAGTTCAGATGATGCAAAATGAGTTAACAACCGTCCCAAATTAATTCTAGTCTTTCATACTAGATCTTAGAATCACCTGAGAAACCACAAAAGCAGAGATTTGACTTATCTTTAACTGCTTAAGATCATATGCACCAAATCAGCAAGAGACAATTTGCTTGTGTTACTTGCAAGTTTGTTGAAGTCTTCTCGACTGAAGTTTGCCTCGCCGGGCTGGCCTGAGGAACACGTGACGCTCCTGATAGGGTGGTTCCGGTGACGTCGTTGGGATTCCCGCTTGTGAGCGGAGGCTGTTCTGAGTTGCCGGGGTAACAGACGCTGCTGAGTTTGTGCGGTTTCACGGTCCGAAAATTAAGAAGTTTGCATAAAGAGTTTGTGGTGACCCAATCGCGTGGCAGGCAACCGGGGACAGAAAGAAACAGCAGGCGCAAGCCAGCTTTATGCCAAAAAAAGCAATGTGTTTAGGCTGCAGTGGGTTTTTAAGTGCCCTGATCTGGTCCATCCCTCATGACGCTGTCGTCCAATGAGCAGTTGCCATGAAGGCGGGCCCATGCCCCATACCAGCGTAGCCAAAGTCACTTATTAACAGACTCCAAGAGATTGCACGTGGTAAAAATCTCTTGTAAGATTGTAACTATCTGATGTTACAAGACGAATACTGTTCGTACTACTAAGTTTTCATTTTCACCAATGTATTGCAAATAAAAAGGGGTTTAGTTTAATACCAAACATCAAACATTTCAGACACACACAGATCATTTTAACCTGTTATAAGGGTAAACAACACATTATTAACCTGATTGGTTGGAATAAACACAGCACATAAGTAAACCTATGGCTATTATTCAGAATATCAAATTTGCCTTGGTTCTAACATTTAAGAGATTGTCTTTTTTAAATCTTTCATTAATTGTCAGAGATCTATTTGTCTCTGAAGTTGTCCATCTAGCTGCAATTAGAATGTCCCGAGGGCGAACACATGGCCACAAGATCACATGATCGGTCGTTCAAAAGTCTCGTGCAAGCAAATTCCTGAAAGCCCAATTGTCTAGCTGTTTGATCATCTACAAAAATTACGGCCACATCTCTGTCCATCTGGGCCAGAGTATTGGGGGAAGAGAGCCAAATGAATTGGCGCACTGTTACCTGACCAAACTGGTTTTGGATTAGCGAGTCCCTTCATTAGTATTTATTACATAACATAGGCTTATGCTGAACTTTTTATTCTTGTACATATGGTGCTGTGTGAAGCAGTTATATTAAGTACAGAAAGAAAAGTGTGTGAGACGGTCTATGAAAACTTCTTGTGGGAAGCAGAACGTGTTCTTCAATGCTACATTTTCAAATCTTGCCAGTCAGTCTGCTGAGGTCATTATAGTTTAGATATGTTTTTATTATTTTTTTATTTCAATATTATTTAAAACATAACAATATATATTTAGTAAGTTTTAGATTATATTATTATTGTATTTATTTGTGTAATAATTAGTTTGCTAATTTAGCAAGGACAACACTGGGTATTACAATGTGTTAGTACAATTTGAAATTAACATTGATAAATCCTGTTTGTCATAATCACAGAGAACATTGAACATGAGAACATTTATTATCACCCAGACTACAATCTGGTCACCATATGAACTAAAAATCCTGTCATGCACCTCACTCACACCTAGGAGCTGCTCAAAGACTGATTACTCATACTATATAGACTGCTCACTTTGTCACACACATGGCTGAGTCTTGTTGGTTTATACCCTGTAACATTGTGAAGCATTTTCCTTGTTTATCTTTCTGTCTTTGACCCTTGCCTTGTTCTTTGTTTACGTTGTCTGCCACCCGTATCAACCATTTGCATGTTACCTGACTAAGCGTCCGGATTTTTCTGTATGTACCAGTCTGATCCTGTGTTTGACCATTGCCTGTCTTATGATGAATAAAGCTGCATGTGCATACTTTCTCTGTTGTCACCTTACTCCCTTGTGGTTACAGAAGACTAAGCCAGTAACATATATTCAGCGGTTTTATTGGGGGCTGTGTACAGCAAGACCTGCGGGCTGCGGGGCTTGCCACTCACAAGATAGCCGCCAGCACTTCCCAACAACAATAGCCACGGGCTGTGGGACTTGCCACTCACAAAATGGTGCCAGCCCTCCATCACCGCTAGAGTTGTTAGAGTTGATGATGCAGCCGCCAGAGCTGCCAGAGTCGCCGCCGCCACCGACAGAACCGGCAGAGCCATCAAAGCCACCAGAACCCTCTGAATCCCTCGAATGGCGTGCGCCAGATCCCTTTGAATTCCCTGAATGCCAGGCACAAGATACTCCTGAATTCCACAAATGATGGGCACCAGATCCCTTCTGAAATCCCCAAATGGCAGGTGCCAGATCCCTTTGCCAGATCACTTCCAGTCTCTCAGTGTTTGACCCTTGCCTTAATCTCTTGTTTAAGTTGTCTGCTGCCCATATTGACCAGTTACCTGACAACACTTTCGGATTTCATGTTTGACCATTGCCTGTCTTACAACTCTGAATAAAGCTGCAAATGGACCCTCTCTTTTTTTGCCACCCAACTCCCTTGTCGCTACACTGTTCATATATTGATCATCCTCTAAGACTTTATTTTAAGTACCAAGATGCCTGGCTGTTTATTTATACCAGTAATCCCCAAACTAGGACCCACGGGCCAAAGTTAGCCCATTGTAACCTTTAATTTGTCCCACCATCTTATCTGAGAAGAGAGGGAGAATGATGGGGATGTTTGAGATTAGTTTGTTTGAGAGTTGTTGTTTGTTCATTTGTTTTATTGTTAAAAGCTAACTGAAATTAAATGTTTCAATTAAAGGGTATACATTTATCAGATTTAGTTTAAATGTACATACTGTTGCCTGATGGATAGAGGACAATGCAGAGACTTTGGTGAGCAAATCAAGTCAAAGGCAGATTCTTCTTAACCAGTGTTTTCAGCATTAAACTCCCCTGTGTTATAAATGTGATTGTTTATGTTTTTTATTGCAATAAGTTATCCTTTTAAAGTTATACTGCATTAGTTAATACAATTTAAAGTAATGTTTTCTATTTATTGTTAAAGGTGCTGTATGTAAGTTTTTGACTCTTCTAATGCATAAAAACACCATAATATGTGTGCAGATATTTAAGAAACATCCCAAGTGAACATACTTGTTTAACTGAAAAACAATGCTGAAGTCAGATATTCTGCTTTGAAAATGTTTTTTTTTTTTTTTTTTTTTCGTGCCGGAACGCTGTCTTTGTTTAGGTTAATTTAAGTTGCCAGTTTAGCCAATTATAATTCAGCATCCCGCGGTTGCCTTGTTGGAAAACAGCGCATTTCATTCATTCATTCAGAAAGACTCTGAAAGCATGCGTCCGTGAATGAAATAGACAGTATCAGACGTCAAAATGAGACTGATTCAGTTCCACATGAGGTTATTAATTAGGAAATGATATAAATATTACGAACCTAAACATTAGGTGAACAGGTTACATTGTAACTGCGTGTCCTAACAACACACTTTGTGACGAGATATGCAGTAATGAGCAGTTTGGCTGTTTGCACCAGACGAAACACGACAGAAATGTAAATACAGCCATTCAGAATCACAGAATAAGCACTCACTCACGAAACGGTAAGGTTTAGAATCCATTCAAACTCACATTGTTAGCATTTAGCACTGAATAAAGCACACAAGATTTACCTGAGGTGATTACTGTCATAGGTTTCACATGCTCAGCTGTGAGAAATAGAAGCCGTTTCTAATGTATCAATTTGAGGTGTTGGTTAAAACCAAAACTCCTTTTAATATGGAAAATATTCCCTCTATCGCATGTCGTTCCTTTTATTTAGAACACAGTTTAAATCACTCGCTCCTGTACTCAAACTGGCATCCCGGATTTGCGTCTATTTTGATCCAGGAGTGCAATACCTAGTTCAACCACTGGGTGTCAAACTTACATACTGCACCTTTAAAATAAATAATAAATAAATAAATTAGGAAATTACCTATGGCAACTTTATTGTAATATAGTTTGATATATTTATCTTCAGCCCACGGCCCTCAATATTTGGTTTTTTGGCCCTTCATAAGAAAAAGTTTGGGCACCCCTGATTTATACTTAAAAAATGCATATTCTGCATGACTTTATTCTGCATCACTAATCTATAGCCAATACCTATTGTAAAATCCAACAACAACCTTAAAGACTATTAATAAGCAGCAAATTAGTAGTATATTAAGGCAAAAGTCCCAATGGTTTGTTAAAAGCGATATTGTTACCTTTCAATAAAGTGTTTCGATCATTTATCCTTAGTTAAATACATGAATAATGCAACCTTACTGTACAGTGTAACATTTTACTTTGGAGCTCTCAGAAAAATACATTTTTAGTTCCTATTACATTACTACTAGTACTGTTACTAGAAATAAAACTGATCTCTAGGAACCTTAAAAATGTGTGGGCCCTTAGAATCATCCCTGCCTCTGTGTGCACTCTGTGTTGGCGTGTGCTGTAGGCGATATGGACTCTTGTTGAATTCACTAAGTCTGTAAGACCATCAGCCTGATCAGAGGGCTCTTATCATGTGAGACACCTTGGCCTTTAGTGGACGCCTGCAGACATGGATTGCTCGAATGAGTGTCACGCTGTGGAGTTGATCAAAAGCCGCCGAGTGGCATTGTGTCACCGAAGCAGCTGGAGAGGCCGAAGGCCTGTTCAACACTGGCTGTAGGGCCCATTACAAATCAATCCCATGTTCTTTCCCTTTCAGCTCTTTCAAGGCACTGTACTGCAGTATCTACTATCATTTGATCAGTAAGGAAAGACACTGAAATGCTGATCATTATGAAAATGTCCATTCAAGGAAAAGACAAGAATAACATGTCCACACACTGTGTGACTTCCAGAGGTGATTTTCAAACTCTCTGGGTTCTAGGTACAAATTTACAGAGGCACTTCATTCATATTGCTTCATAATAAATCATTTGACACTAACAAAATAATATGTAAACATTTTATATTTCAAAAGTGCAGTGTTTTGCAGATAAAGGGATAGTTCACTCAGAAATGCAAATTTACACAATATTTACCCATCTTAAAATAATCACAAACCTTTATTCGTTTCTTCATTCTGTTTAACACAAATAGATATTTAGAAGAAATCTGAAAACTTGTGCCCAGTAACTTATATGGAACTACTATGGAAGTCAATATTTACAGGTTCCCAGCTTCTTCAGAAAATCGTATTTTGTTTTCAACGTAAGAAAGAAACTCAAACAGGTTTGGAACAAGTGAAAGTGTAATTTTCATTTTAAAAACAATGAAATCCAGAAGCACCTTCATCCTCCATATACTGCAATGGTCCACATCTGTCCAGCAAGAACCCAAAAAACATTCTGATTGAACCACATATTCTCATTTTCTAGAAGTTTATGGTATTTTTTGGACTTTGAACGTGTTGGGACCATTGATGTCTAGGGAGGAAAACACTAATGATGTCTTAGTAAAAAAACCCATTAATGTTTTTATTACTAAGCAAAAATTCAAACCGTTTCCCTGGTGATGTTTGACGGTTGCCAAATTAGTGAAATTAATTACAAAAGTACACCAAATAATACCTGCCATGAGTATAACCACATTCACTGTCAGGAGGTGGCATAATCACTCCTGAGGAGAATTTTGCTTTCACAATCCAAAATAAATAATGCAATCCAACATCAGTGCCCGAAATTTCCGCCCCTTCCATTGCGTGAGCAAAGCTGCCGTAGTTGAGTGTGTGAAGTGTCCATCAATTCACACTTAATTTTACTGGTTGCATAAGTGCATCCTATTTTTTATATCACAATTAATCAGTGTAAATTAATCCACTTAAAATTATTTGTTTTGATAAACATCAATCAAATTCTGACCATATGCTTCCACATTTGCAGTGGTTGTCCTTTTCTGTTGGCATCTGTTTGACAGCTTCATCAACAATATGTAGTAAATGGTTAAACATTTTGTCACATTAAAATTATATAGTTCTATATGACATTTTTGTTACAATTAAGTTATTTACATATTCTTTACAGTACATATTTACATTATGTGCTTTTTAAGTTGTTCACATTTTAAGATAAAAAAAAAAAGGTATTATCCAGTTGAACTCTAGCTTAGCTCTATAAGATTCTTTTTGTGAGCCAATCAGCCAATCGAATGCATGCACGAGGACCATGACCATGATCAGCTTTCTTTGTCATTCCGCCAGACTGCTCCATTGGCAGTAAGAGAGACCAGAAAAAAACAAAATCAGAGATGACTAAATAATGTTGCACCACGTAAAAGTGAGAAGAAACCTGAAACTGAAAATGTGATGATTTAGAAGCATTTTTTGACATTGAGATAAAATGTAAAATTTACACTGTTAAAAAAGTTCTTAAAAAATGTAATATATTAAATGTGAAATATTTGTATTTGGTTATATATATATATATATATATATATATATATATAAACATATATAAAT
>CAIGQZ010000690.1:13483778-13498829 GCA_903798205.1 Danio tinwini
ATATATATATATATATATAGTCTGTGAAACATTTTTTCATTGTTTATTAAACTCATTTGCTCATTGTTTGTTTTTAAAGTCTTTAAATTTGATATTAAGCCTTAAAGGGCATATACTTAATTTAATTAATGGGACATACTGTATAATTCAATAAATAAAATTCAATAGTTCATATAAAGCATATAATAAAAAAATATTACCATATTAATTACATAAAATTAACAGCTGCACTGGAAAACATATTTAGCACATGTATGCTTAATTTGAACAAGAAAAAAATATTTATCCTAAAACATTAAATATATGTTATAGAAAGCAAAAAAATTACTTTCTCAAGCATCAACATATTGTTACAACACCAATTTATATATTGTTTGATTGTATTTCTTGAAAAGTAATGCTTCAATAAATGATCTGCCAGATAGAACCTTATAATTCCAAGCAAAAATTGACTTTTTAGAACTAGGTTCTGCATTTGCCCTGTTGTTTTACCCCAATTTACAAAAAATGTAAGACAATTTTGATAATTTATACTTGGAGCACATTTAGGGTCTCTGTCATGTTGTATGGAATGCCAAAACGTTGAAGCTCAATATCTCAAAATCATTCAGAATGCAGTTAGAACCTTATAATTCCAAGGTGACGATTTCTTAAAGTTTTTTTTTACACATTTAACCTAAAAATTATCAATCAAGCAATCAATCTATCTGTCTGTCTGTCTGCTTGTCTGTCCGTCCGTCCGTCTGTCCGTCCATCCATCTATATTTGCACAGTAATGGTTTTTCCCTTAAGTATGTTTTACCACCAACATGTTTGTTAAATCACAAACACAATCTTGGAACACTTCTCCCCATTAAGTTTTTTTTTTTCTTCAAGCTAATTTGAGCAGTTCTGGCAAATGTATCACATTAGCATATCATCTCGCAATCACACCATTGCAGAATGACTGACATACGTTCATCTCCCATTAGAGAGTGGACTTCAACACTCCACACACTTCCTTTCCTCTTACATGCAAACAGCCCATAGGGTTTGGATGACATCCAGTAGCTGTGTGTTAATTCACTGCCACCAAATCTGATTAATGATAACTGACTCCCAAAGCATTAACTCGATCATGACTGAGGAATACGACACGTCGCTCTCCAAATTGGCTTTTGAAGGGGATGCTGGGTATCCTATTTTTCTTTGAATTAAAACCCAATTTTCGGGAACTGTCTGGTAATTAGCAATGACACGCGTCTGACGGATGCCTTGTCCTTTGGCACGCAGCTTCTGTGCAGCGGGTATTTGGAGAGTAGCAGTTCACTTCCA
The DNA here is from genome assembly GCA_903798205.1 of Danio tinwini. Taxonomy (NCBI): domain Eukaryota; kingdom Metazoa; phylum Chordata; class Actinopteri; order Cypriniformes; family Danionidae; genus Danio; species Danio tinwini. Next base: position 13,485,093 of record CAIGQZ010000690.1, read on the forward strand.
TCAATCCACATCCACTACAGCAACAGCCAGCCAGTGATTGATTGACACCTGCACACCAGGCTTTAAGCCAATGAAATGACAAGATCATATATGTGGCTCATGATTGGTGGTTTCTTATGCGAGAAGACCATAATTAACTGTTGTCTTCAAAACTATTTATTTATTTAGAAACTGCAGGTAAAATACATGCTTATTTCATGCACATGTTAATTTAGTTTTTAGTCAGTGGTTTGTCTGTTTTTAGTCTAACATCTAAACATATAAATGAACAGTTTTTGTTGTTGTTTTATCAACCAAAAATACACGGTGATAGCTATTCATTTCAGCCTATTCACCTGCAATGTTTTGCCTTAAGTATTTAATTGCTTGAATTGTTCTTGTCTGACCTATTTTCATGTTGTGCAGCACAACAAAATATGAAGCAAATAATACAAGCACTATTGCCAAACTGAATACATCAGTTCATATTAAAGACAGCAATACTGAAGCAATTACAACCAACAAATGTGTATTGCAGCACCATCTGTGACCTTCTCTTCTAATTTTACAAGTTTATTCCAAATGGATGTTAAATTTGGTGCTGTTCTTGATGGCACACTGACTTAGTTAGCAGCATAATTATGATAGAATGTTGGCCTATGTAATCTGGGATTTTAAAGTAGCAGTACAGTAGCAAGTTAAATTCATTAAATATGGACTGAAGAATGTCCATAGTTTTGAGTGATCGAACACTGGTAAAATAAAATAAACTTTTATCAACTATATTGATAGTCAACATTGTGTATATTTGCAATTCTAGTTTAGATCTTACTATTTGTATTTGTACCATTCAAATCTTACAAAATATTGAATTCAAAATGTTTCTTAAAGGGATTAATAGTTGAAGATGTGCCTATAATCATTACTAATACTTTTTGTTAGTGTGAAAATAGTATTAATAAGAAAAAAACTCACAGTTAACTCAACACATTGAGATTTAGATCTATAAACAACATAACCATCAATTTTAATTTCATTGTCAGAGATTTATTAAGACATTTCTATATCTATAGTAACAATATTAGGTTCATATAAAAACACAGGATTTAATATAATTTTTGAGTCAATATTTCTAATACTACAGTGAATAACCTTTAGACCTTTACCTAATTCAATTAAAACAGAAAGACAATGTATCAAGGTACTGTCAAGTCAAGTAATGAAAAAGACAAAAAAAAAAAAACGTAAAAAGATAGATTGAAGAGATGTGTACCCCCCCCCCCCCCCCACACACACACACACGTAATAACCACAGTAACATTTATAGACCACACTCTTATCCATCTGATTGTACACTGTGTCATTTTCATCTATCCATTTTTTTGGGAAACATTTTGAATTGATTGTATTGTGAAATTGAAATAGTTATTTGCTAGATGTTCTTGTATTAATAACATAAATTAATACAGTAGTGTGATCTTACTCAGTTAAGGCAACTAGAGTCAAATAGCTTAAATGTAATGTAAAATCTTTAAATGATCACCCAGTCATCATTTGTGTTCAGACAATGTGCATTCTAAATTCTCATTATAAATATGTGATGAAGTAGTGTAAACATATTAATCTAAAGAACCATTCATGAATTAAATGAAATAAATTAGGTTTCAGGTAATTGCTTATGTTGAAGATACATGGAATTATTTTCATTCAGAAATTCCAGATATAATTAAAAAACATATTTAACTCAGAACTGTTAGAGTCAAAGGCATTTACCTTGGATAATATATAATCATATTAATCATTATTTATATGATCTGTGAACCTTTTTAAGGAGGACTCATTCATTCATTCATTCATTCATTCATTCATTTTCTTTTCAGCTAAGTCCCTTTGTTAATCAGGGGTTGCCACAGCGGATTGAACCACCAATATATCTTATATTCCAGAAACATGTGTTCATGCTGGAACATATGCTTATCCAGCAGATGCCCTTCCAACTGCATTCCGTCACTGGAAAACACCCATACACTCTCACTCGCCACCGCACTGCCGATTTTGATCATATGGCTTTGTCATGTTTTCATTATGACAGTTTACTCTGTACATTTTTTCCAATGCAAAAAGTCAGATTTTGGTGACACGTCCTGAAAATGCTCAAGACAGCACTATATACTACTTGCACAGCCATTTGAAAACTACCGTAAAGTTACAGTAAAGAGGTATCTGTGTACAAGACACTGAATATGTATGTTTCACATTTTTACTGCAGATGCTCTTTACAATTCTAATTTATTCACAGCATTGTAATTTAATACACCCTTATTTACAACAAACATAAACTTCCTTTGGGTAGAGCTGTGCACAACTGTAAACAATATTGCAGTACATATTGAAACTGAACCTACAACATACACAGGTCTGTAAATCATTCATGAACTTGTTCAATTTAGAAGACATTTTCAGGAAAAAAAAAAAAAAAGATTTAAAGTTTTTAAATAAAATTAGCTTGACAGATTTTTACAACTAGTTCAACATTTTTGTATGTAATGACTCAAATAATGAAATGAGGACAATTAGTTTTATATGGAATGACTATTTAGCATACACAACTTTAGTTAATTTTGACTGATATGACATAAGCAAATGATAATTGATGGAATATGCGCATGCTCGAGTGACGTCACTGCCACTGCTACGCTAACCGGGCTGTGTTTGTAGCTCTCTGTTGCATAGATTCGCAATTTGCATTTTTATTATCAAATACCTCCACTTTCGCTAAATACTACTTAGGGGGAACAATCCCTAAATACATTTTATACAACATTTAGCACTTTATACAAATAAATCTACTTTAAAAACGTTCTGTCTCTCGAGCATCCGCCTGTTGTTTGTAGCTTTGGCCTGCTAGCATTGCTAGTCAGCTAAAACTACCGACTGCTTTCATTCCCTAATTTTCTCACTTACTAGCTTTGCTCGTTTACCCTGTACGATGTCGCTTGTGTCTCTGTCCTTGTGTGCAGGAGAGACATTGATGGAGGCGCTGGACATGGAGCTGGGACGGCTGGATGAACGCATCCGCCTTCTGCAGGTGAGACGGGCTGAACTCAGGGCGCAGCGGGCTTCGCTCGTTGTATCCCGTGCACCAGTCCGCTCATCTGAGGTAAGTGCACAATACAGCCGTGACACTCCGTCTACTTCAACCCCACGTGTTTCTCGCCGGTAAAGTACGGGGTCCCTCAAGGATCAGTTTTAGGCCCTTTGCTGTTTACAATATACATGCTTCCCCTGGGGGACATTATTAGAAAACACGGGATCAGTTTTCACTGCTATGCAGATGATACTCAATTATACATTTCAACTAAACCGGATGAGATGTCTAAACTGTCTAAGCTAACTGAGTGTATTAAAGATGTTAAAGACTGGATGACCAACAATTCTCTTCTCTTAAACTCAGACAAAACAGAATTATTACTTATTGGGCCTAAATCCTGTACACAGCAGTTCTCACAACTCGACCTGCAATTAGAGGGATACAAAGTTAGCGTTAGCTCTACTATAAAAGATCTGGGTGTCATTAGACAGCAATTTAACCTTTAAAAATCATATATCCCATGTCACAAAAACTGCCTTCTTTCATCTAAGAAATATTGCTAAGTTGCGAAGTATGCTATCCATCTCAGATGCAGAACAGCTAGTTCATGCTTTCATGACTTCTAGGCTGGATTACTGTAATGCTCTGTTTGCTGGTTGCCCAGCATCCTCTATTAACAAACTTCAGCTAGTACAAAATGCAGCTGCCAGAGTTCTTACCAGGTCTAGAAAATATGATCAGATCACCCCAATTTTATCCTCCTTACACTGGCTGCCTGTTAAGTTTTGTATTGAATTTAAAATATTGCTTCTTACCTATAAAGCCTTAAATAATCTAGCTCCTGTTTATCTAACCAACCTCTTGTCTCAGTACAATCCAACCTGCTCTTTAAGATCTCAAAACTCAGGGCTTCTTGTAGTCCCTAGAATAGCAAAATCGAGTAAAGGAGGTTGAGCCTTCTCATTTATGGCCCCCAAACTCTGGAATAGCCTTCCTGATAATGTCCGAGGCTCAGACACACTCTCACTCTTCAAAACTAGATTAAAGACCTATCTTTTTAGCAAAGCATACACTCAGTGCATTACATAGCGATATGACGCATGATGTGCCCCACACACGATTTTGCTTCTTGTTTATATACACTATGAACAGCAGCCATGCTAATTATTCTCCTTATTCTGTATTTCCACCTGGGGGTACTCATCTCAAGACCCTTAAACTATGCAGTGCCACTGATGCGATCCAAGACCAGCGACGAGACGATCCCAAGGTTTCTGGACCATCCTGAGCTGCTGCTGTGGTGGTCATGATGGAGAGCATGAGACTGATTCCTGTGATGCTCCAAGGACAGACGTGTCTTCGCTGAGGTCCATCTACTGCGCCTAGACTGCAGCTCTGCACAAGACATTTGGCCATAGGAGAAATGGTCGTGCCCAACTGAGCCTGGTTTCTCTCAAGGTTTTTTAAATTCTTCACTTTCGCCAATTGGTGAAGTTTTTTCCTCGCCGCTGTCGCCACTGGCTTGCATGGTTCGGGATCTGTAGAGCTGCGCATCGATGGAATTGCTCTTCAGTGTTTGGACTCTCAGTAGTGATTATTAAACCACACTGAACTGAGCTAAACTGAACTGAACTTAAACACTGAAAACTGAACTGACACTGTTTCAATTCACTATAAACTTCCATGTGAAGCTGCTTTGACATAATCTACATTGTATAAGCGCTATACAAATAAAGATGAATTGAATGGAATTGAATAATGTTACAAACAGCAGAGAGTTGTATGAAAGCAATTGATGCAAAAAGCATTTGCAATTTGCTGGAAGGAATGAGAAACTGCTCCTATGATGTGCACAGATGACTAATTGTTTTGAGTAATGCATTAACTGTTGTGCAAATGTAAGTAGTGTTGTGAGAAATGCACCAAAGTGACTAAGAAAAACTGTAACATATTATCTTGCCAAGTTAGCAAACTTGATCTGTTTCCTTGATAAAGAAAACTGCAAGAATTTTTCATCTGTTAAAAAATAAAAAAATATTTGACATGAATAATGGTTCAATTTATTCTAACATAAATGCAAACAATCATTTATTTATAATAGATATATCAGTAAACATTTTATCACCATTTCAGGTTTCAGATCAAATTTTTTCTAATACTTTTTAAATTTTTATTTTTTTTTTTTTTTACAAATGATGTGTTCTCATCTTTTGACAAAGGCCAGGTCAATTATCAAATTCCATTGATCTTTCAAAGGCATTTGATTTGGACAATCATTACCTTATTTTGACAAACTTTCTTCTATTGTTTTAACCAGAAAAAGAAGACAATATGTTGCATTTTAAGGCTCTCCATCTGATTATTCTTTCGATGAGAAACGTGTTCAAGGTTCTACTTTGGGACCATAAAATTATATTTTTTCAATTTTCATTAATGATATTTCACAAATATGTTCAAATTGCTTTGTATATATTTATGCTGATAATACTGTTATTTGCATGTCTATTTATTTATTTATTTATTTATTTATTTATTTATTTATTGATCTTTTGCAAAACCAGAACTCTTTACAATGTGATATTGATTTGGTTAAATAAAGGGTTTCACAACAACATGCTTATTTTGAAAAAGTCTTTCTTTACAAAAAATAAATCCCTGAAACTCTTAAATCAGTTCAATACGTTTTCTTTTCATTTGAATTGAGCATTACTTTTTGATAATTACCTGGGTCTGTTGATTCTATTAAATCTTTGGGGTGAACCCTGAACTTAATTTAAAGAGGTGGTCCATTACAAAATCATATCTTAAACTTTAGTTCATGTGTAATGTATCTGTGTGAACATAAACAACATCTCTGAATGTAATATGCTCAAAGTTTAATAGGAGAGAGACATTGGCTTTTAGAGAGTTAGCTTAGCAAAGCCTACAGCAAACAAAGTTTGGGCATTGCAAAAAAAATACATCAGGGTTAATGTGATCATAAACTCTTCAAGTTATGTGCATACACCAAATGCATACACCCCGCATAGCAAAGGGTGTGGCCAGAAGGTCACCAAAATCCCCAGTCCTCCCACTGACCAGTTCGAGCCGGGAAGGAGACCCAGGGAACTTAGTTGCCCTCCCCGATGCTTACCCGAAACGGCCATGGGAAGGTGAGGATCAACGCGCTTACACATTCAATTAGGGGGAGATCTCGTCCCTCTCGTCCCGCGTGGAAGCCTATTTCGATTCCGCCCTCTGGGTGTGAGGAAGAGAGCCCCTCGACCCCATTTATGATCCTTCTGCAGGTTCACCTACACAAACCTTGCTACGACTTTTACTTCCTCTAAACGAGTTTGATCGTCTTCTTGGCGCTCCACCTGGGCCCCCAATCTGGGAACCTCACTGAGCCGATCAATTTTTTTGGCAGAGAAAGCTAAAATGCTGTCCAAACGCTGCTATTTCTACAGAGCTTCTTCTGTTTCTGTATTGGGCTTCAAAAGGACATGACACAAGGAGAGATGTGCATACAATTTAATTTTAATTATGTTCAAGAGATTATTAAAAAAATATATAGCTAGTAATTAACAAAGGACAGCGTAGATGCTCTTTCAGTTCAATGCTGGATTCACCTAAAAACTTCTCAGGAGAAGGAGCAGCTCAGAAGAACAGAAGAGGCTGTGGATTGTGAGCAACAACCTGTAAGTATTTTTATTTGTTAACATGTATCTATTACATGCACAGATTATAGCATTTACAATATTTTTGTAACAAGGACATAAACAAAGATGTTAACAACAAGAAATGCAGTTTAGTACCATAACAATTTAGCTACCAATTCATATTTATCCGTTAAACTGATGAAAACAACCACAATCTAACCAGCGCTGCATTGTCTCTCTATGCGGCTGCTTTCCCTGCATTCTACATCTCAAATAATGAACTCGCAAAAAATATGAGAATGTTTCATATTACTTACACATTTTACATAAAATTACATTATCATATTTAGTTATAAAGTTAAAAAAATAATTATTTATCAGGTAGTATTATGTTCATCAATACACATATTTATTTAAAGATATTTACCTGAAGTTCAATAATATACACTGTATGTTTTTGTAAAAAAAAAAAAAAAACAGCTGCTGGAAATAAACCGTAAAATTACAGATTTTTTTACAGTGTATAACTTTTGTGTAGATTTGTGTTTAGGTGTACATTTTCTATTCATCATTGGCATACTGTGTGTGTAAAATTCTTAATTTGTTAAACTCAAAATATTCAATTGAATGTGAAGTATTTTTAAATGTGTTTAGTTTGATTGTTCTTGGCATTTGAAACAGTATTGGATTCAGTATGTTTATTTGATTTCCTTCTTTTTTTGTTCCCATACTCTTTTCTTTTAATCTTCAAAATATGTTACTACTTTTTTATTGATTCTATATATATATTTTTAAGCTAAAATATCTTTTATTTTTAAGACATAGTATACATAACAGTTTTGCTTAATTATTTAACAGTAAAAAACATACTTTTCCCTCAGCTTTGGAAATAAACTGATGAAATCAAGAGACAGAGGAGATTTTTGTAATTAAATATTTGATCACAGAGTTTTTTAAGCACCATGTTTAATCCTTTTTAATGTTTAATCATGTCCATACTATGCCAGGCTCTAAATCACACCAAAAACTATTTAAACACTTCAAAATGTCAAACTGCGTAGTGCAACAATCCCCTTCTATTCTATTCATGTTTTTTTTTATTGCACAGTTGAAATAAGCTGTCAAAACAGCACATTAAATAATCCATAGAAAATTGTATACCATCTGGTGGCACGTGTATTGTAATCTAACAGAATTCGTGCTCACTAAACAACATATATGTGCAAGATATACATATGCAAATTAAGATGTGTTCAGCTATGTTAATACACCTGTTCAAGCTCTCCATAAAGATACATAAGACAGATAGAAGTTGTTGAGCATAGATGAACAGGCTGCCACAACCCATTCAACTACTCATAATAGTTTTAATCACTGTTAAGTGACTAATAATTAAATAATCAAATAAGAATTGCTTCTTGCATATTCCGCAGCAGTTTTAAAGTCTCAAATGTGTGGTTCTAAAAGTGTTACATTTTCTCATAAAAAAAGATGACTGTGGCAACATTTTATTACAGTTGTTCATGCACGGTAGACAGCAGTTGGAAAGTCAAATGGTCCTTAAAGGTTAATGCTTCACCGCATTTGAAAATAACATACCACCTACACTAAGGCTATATCCACACAAAGTCAGAGCTTTTCCCATTCAATCTGTTTTTTTCTCTCCATTTTTTCTTGTATTAAAAATATATGCAATACATGAAACCCCTGAAACTGGTTAAAAACAATGCAGTAGACATACCAGACCAAAATGAGATGCTGTAATTCTCTCACTGAGATACAGTACACAAAAATGCAGAAACACATAAACATACGCAATGGTTGCATTCAAAATCGCCTAGTACTGCATTGAAATCTTAATTTACCACTTAACCTTTAGAAAAGTACATTCTATACAGTTTGAATGTGAGTAGCATGAATGTAACTGGAACGTACTACATCCACCATTTTGTCATGATCATGTAACCTACCCAAGTCAGTTGCATTTGTTTCACTCCCATTCATGACTTTTCTTGCTGTGCATCATGGGATAGCATAGCATGCATCGGATGTGCACTTTAGAATCTCGCCAGAAGTAGTAGGTCATTCTGGGATTTCTCGCATACTGTTTATTGAATTCTATGAATTTGGACATACTACTCAGCTTGCATACTGATTTTAGCATACTATATAGTATGGGAGTATTCGATTTTGGTCAAAGCCCAATGCTTCCAAACTATAGAGTACTATATTGTTAACAACAGTATGTGAGTAAATTCTAATTCAAATGTGGTACCTACTAGAGTAGTAGCCAATTCAGATGCAACCAATTCTTACCAACCGACACAAGATATACCTGGCTAATGCTTTTGGATAACGCTTTTAAGCTCAGTAGCTTCTACAGCACAAACACATGCATGTAGTACATAACTGTTGTTGTTGTCACTGTTAAGTAGCGTTGTCTGACTAGGGTCAAGACATGGGCTGATGTCATCATTATTTCACAAAATATAATTGGCTGTTCACACACAAATACTAGGGCATCGCATGCAGATTTTTTCTACACTTGGACCCATTTTCAGAAGATAAAATAAAGACATTTTGGAAAATAAAACAATTAAAAAAGAATATCACTCTTCCAAAACACCACTTGCATCTAGATGAAATGCATATACAATAAGATGATATATTTTTAATAAATGTGTCTGTGTAGACAAGTGTAAATCTTAGTCTAATTCTAGCTAATAATATTAAAAATGTTGAAACAACCTTGATATTTTACCTTAGTGTAAATAGGCTTTGAGCTATACATCAGAAAATCTGTTCATACATTTATATGGAAATACATTTGTGCGTGCATTATGAATTCAGGTTTTTTTTTATCAATTCCATCGACACAAGTTTATAAAATAAGTCACCTACTAAGAATACAGACAGCTTCTACAAACATCAGTGAAAAAATGGGTCTTTCTCAGAAGCTTAGTGAATGCAAGGTACCATGATTGGTTTCCACCTGTGCAATAAGTGTATTCCTGAAAATGTCTTTCTACTAAATATTTCACAGTTAACTGTAAGTGTTATTACTGTAAGTGAAAAACTCTGGGAACAAAAGCAGTTTAGCCATGAAGTGTCAGTCCACATAAGATCATTTTCCACACATTCCTCCAAACTTTGTGTAGCTTTCAGATTAGCTCAAGAACAGTATGCAGGGAGCTTCATGGAATGGGTTTCCTTTGGTGAGCACCTGTATCCAAGCCTTTAGCCATTCAAGTTTAAGGCACAACACCACTAGACTCTAGAGCAGGTGAGACGTGATCTCCAGAGAGACCTATCACACCAATCTGTGTGGCAATCCAATGGACAAGTACAGCGCTACATGCCTGATGCCATTGTGTCGTGTAAAGTTTGGTGGAAAAAATGACGGGGTGTCACGGTGGCGCAGTAGGTAACATGATAGCCTCACAGCAAGAAGGTTACTGGTTCGAACCGCGATTGGGTCAGTTGGCATTTCTGTGTAGAGTTTGCATGTTCTCCCCATGTTCACGGGGGTTTCTTCTGGGTGCTCCGGTTTCCCGCACAGTCCAAAGACATGAACAATAGGTGAACTAAATAAGCTAAATTGGCTGTAGTGTATGTTTGTGAATGCAAAACTGTATGGGTATGTATAGGTTTCCCAGTGTTGGGTTGCTGCTGGAAGGGCATCCGCTGCGTAAAACATATGCTGAATAAGTTGTAGGTTCATTCCAATGTGGTGACCCCTGATTAATAAAGGGACTAAGCCAAAAATAAAATAATTAATGAATTAATTAAATTAAGAAGTGGAGTTGTTTTTTTAGGGAGTGAGTTTTGGACCCTTAGTTCCAGTGAAGGAAAATCTTAATCCTTCAGCATACCAGAACATTTTGAGCAATTTCATGCTCCCAATTTTGTGGGAACAGTTAAGGGATCCTACCTGTTTTAACATGACTGCACACTGCAAAGCCCATACAGACATGGTGGTAAGAAACTTGCGTGGCCTGCACAGCAATTCACATAAACCCTACACAGCCATGTGCAAAACATTCCCTGAAGAGGTAATTGGCTTATAACTACAAAAAAGTGGACCAAGTCAAAACAATAAATAAATAATGTTTTTCCCTCTGTTTAAAAAAAAAAATGTCCATCCACATGAAATGCTAAAACATTCTACAGGTATAATGCGTTGTCAAGAACATAGAACTAAGCACAAAGCCAAGTTTGCCACTTTGTCAACCAGTTTAACTGAAAATTCTTCAACTTGGTATTATAGTTTTTAAAAAGTTCTGGTTAAAGTAAACTGATATTGCAATTTCCATGTAAATTGAAAATAGCCCTCTTTGTGTTGATAGGATCCAAGATTGGGATGTTAATTTGGGATGTTGAAGTTAATTTACATGTAAAATGCCTCACTTTTGAGAATATACATACGCATGCATATATAAATATATTTGGACTTTAAAAGGGATTGTAAACACAAAAATGAAAATTCTGTCATGATTGTTCCAAGCCATGCACTTCCATAGTATTTGTTTTTAATACCACAGATGTCAATGCTTACAGGTTTTTTAACATTTTTTTTAAATAATGAGAGTAAATAATGACAGCATTTTCATTTTTTTGGATAAATTATCCTTTTAATGCAGAAGTGCCCAAGGTAGGGCCCGCGGACCAAAGTTGGCCCATGGTAACCTTCGGTTTGAGCCGCCATCCTATCTGAAAAGAGAGGGAGAATAGGGAGTTGATTGGGGCAAATGCCTTTGACAGGGATCGTCATTTTCAATTTAACCTAAGCTTTTGTTTCTTTGTTAATTGAGGACCTTCAAAAAGCTACTAAAATTAAATGTTTTAAATGAATCAGACTTTTAAAATGTATATACTGTCACTTGACAGATAGAAGACAATGCACAAGATGTCAGCGAGCAAATCAATGCAAAGAAAGGACCAGCTCGACTATAGTGTATTCAGCATTGATCTCCATTGTGTTATAAATGGGATTATGTTTTTACTATAATAAGTTCATTAGAAAATGTAAAAATTATCCTGCATCTGTATTTAATGCGTTTTAAAGCAAAGTTTTCTAGTTATTTTGAAATATTAGCAAATATATTAGGAAATTACCCATGGCAAGTTTAATGTAATACAATTTGGAATATTGAACTTCGGCCCACAGCCCTCAATCAAGTTTGGTTTTTGGCCCTTAATAAGAAAAAGTTTGGGCACCCCTGCTTTAAAGCCTTCATAATAAATCAAAATTAAATCAAAATGATAATTTAGCAAAAACTACCATTGCACATGTTGGTATCCTGCACATCTTGACAGGAAACATAGCTCTGTGATCACCAGTACATCTCCTATGGTGGCCAGAGGGCACTCTTGCATGGACGTAACTGCAAATTTGCCACAGAAAAAGAGAGTCTATTGATTGAACATAACAAATAAACACATATCTACGCTATCAATACATATTTTATTGGTCACACTTCACAATAAGGTTCATTAGTTAATGTTAGTTAATGCATTTACTAACAAGAACAAACAATGAACAATACATTTACTACAGTATTTGTTCATGCTAGTTAATGTTAGGTAATGAAAATACAGTTGTTTATTGTAAGTTCATGTTAACTCACGGTGCATTAACTAATGTTAACAAGCATGAACTTAAATGTTAATAATGCATAAGTGAATGTTAAATTATGATTAATAAATGTTGTACAAGTGTTGTTCATGATTAGTTCATGTTAGTAAATGCATTAACTAATGAACCTTATTGTTAAGTGATACCATTTTATTTATTAAAAAGGATTTATTTCAGACTCTCGATTGAAGTAATGAAGTGAGTTTGGCTTAAGCCTATTTTATTAAATGTAGCATTTCCACATGCTGTCAGCTGTAGCAGCAACACAAAGGTGTAAAGAAGCTACACTGAAGCTACACAAACAGCTGTCAAAGCACATAATGGTTATCAACCATTTCAGAATCATGCCAATGAATTTGTCTTCTATTTTTGTGTAGCTTGTAACTGAACTATGGCTCTGTGTAATACACTTTACTCTATGTAGTGCTTACAGCTAAATACAGAACCAGCTTTACTGACAATATGTGCATGAAAATCACCATTGGTAAATTGTGCAGCTCCAGACATTGGATATTCAAGAATTGTATTTGGATATACACTGTGCCATTATATTATGCTTTTATTGTTAATTTAAGCCAGCAACTTCACTTGAGACTTCATTTGTTTTTTCGTTGGACAACTATAGGCTGATCTTATTCAAATGAATACATAATTCAAACCCCTATCTGCTACTATTGAATAAGAGTTTTAACCCTTGCTTAAGACCTTCAACATACTGTAAGATTTGCCTGAAGTCAGCTTAAAAGAATCTTGATATATACCCAAGTAGCAAATGCATCTCATTAAACATCTTTGGTTAGCCCTGGAACAACAGTCTTTCTAAACAAATAGCATCTACCCAATTTAAAACCCTTAAATTCACACTATACTGTTGAACCCGCAACCTTGAGCCAAAAAGCCTGATAGGGACACTGTCTGAGGTCCAAGAAGGATTGCCGATCCAGAAACATGTCCTACTTGAGTAAATCCCATTAAGCAAACTGCAGCATGGTTTAGTTTCAGCACTGCAGGATTCGGGGGGGTTAACAAGTGATACAAATAAACTGCAGAACCACAGCGGGACGCGAGAACAGGAAAATACTATTTGTGCCAATTTACGGCTAAATAAGCACAAGCGGGGATACAAGGTCAACTTGCGATGTCTCAACTCTGTAAGGACAGCACACACACATGAGTGTTTTCCCCTTCAGTTTTAATAGAAAGTGCTACATCACTGTGAGGCCATTTCTATTTTGAAAGTTGCATACTACAAGGTCTGCTAATTATGATGATTAATTCACACATAGCACAAGCAACGTCCTCAAGAGGGTGTTGGTGAGTGTGTGTAGGTGTGTGTGCGTGTAGGTGTGTGTGTGTGTGTGTGTGTGTGTGTGTGTGTGTGTGTGTGTGTG
>CAIGQZ010000690.1:13508155-13522568 GCA_903798205.1 Danio tinwini
GTGTGTGTGTGTGTGTGTGTGTGTGTGTGTGTGTGTGTGTGTGTGTGAGAGAGAGAGAGAGAGAGAGACCAGAGAACATGACAGAGACGAGTAACATGCTCAGCTCTACATTCTTTAGTGTGCATGTAATAACTAAATATGCACTCATATACAGCCACAGAGCTACAGTTTACTGTTTATTATGGTGTTTTAACGACACATCCTGCATCTTGACCATAATGGAGAAATAAAACACAATCCATATCACTGAGCCAAACTAAACTGGCATATTTTGAATTGTATCGCTGCTAGGAATTAAAAAAAAGTGTCATGTTTTGGCCTGTGGTAATCAGTTGAAGTGGGAAAAAAAATACAAATATAATAATTAAAAACACAAAATACTTAATTTACTAAAAGTTATAACAAATCAAACAAAATAGAGCAGTGTTAAGTAAAGTTACTTTCAAAAACATTACACTACAATCTTAAATAACAAAATTGTTACAAAGTTGTTGTGAAATGGGTGTTACCTTGTTTTTGTGTTTCTTTTTTTAAAGATTAGGATTGTGCAGTATTGTTTTCTTTTACCCAACACTGGAGTAGAGCCTATTAATATCAAGTTATCAAAATATTACACATTTTCTTGCTTACTAAGCTCTTCTGCATATAGTCTCATTCACACTACGAGCGGCTCACAGCAGAAAAAAAGTCAAACAACCACTAATTTCACCGGAGAGTGAGCGACTTCAAGTGATCTCTATGCGATCGACATCGAATGTTGGCGACAAGGTGGGCGTGTCCAGAGACTCGATACAGTTGAGAATCCTTCAAGCTTACGCAAATGATAAGCAACTTTCTTGAGCGACTGCCAATAGAACACCAGTTGAGCTCACCTGATCCTCTCTCTGCTTGCTCACAAGCCGGTTGTATTCTCTGTGCTGTTGGCCTACACAGACCCATGTTTGCAGCAGATCAGGTAGCTACAAAGTTGCTGCTAGTGTAAATGAGGCATATAATTTCAGCATACACACATTTTTTTCCTAATTGTTTAGACAGAATCATTAGGCAGAACAGCATGTTCAGTAGTGTACAAATCCATGGTACTGTACAATCCATGGTATTGCTGACATCCAAGTATTTCCATATGGGTGACTGACAGGATCGTGATTTAACCCCCCGGTTACCCTAAAATCTGTCAACAACTTTTCTTCCACTGGGGTCAATTTGACCCCAGTGATTTAAAACCTCCAGAATGTGATTTTTTTTTTTTTTTTTGCCAAAAGGGTAGTGTCAGGTAATTGATGTCTTTGTTGACAAATTAACAACACTCTGAAATACAACAAATGGATTTTAAAAAGAAAGAGCAATCGCTGGACCCACTTGTATCATACATCGTGTATTGCTGCGAGTTTGTCACGCTCTCATCTGCTCTGCCTTGTTTAGTTTTTTTTTGTCATCAAAGCGTAAGATACAGGAGAAAACATGAAATCACTTTAGAGACATGGTGGCTGGAAATGGTGGCTCCAAAGGCTTGCTTTTGCTTCTCCTTTGAACTCCAGCCAAAATGAGCAATCCAATGTAGGCTTGCAAATCAGTCACATCACAGTTTTTCCAGCTGTCCCCATAGACCCTCCTCCCCTCTAAGTTTGTCATTTTAAGTATATCATTTTTAATTGATGGTGAAAAAAATTAAAAACTGAAATGCTGATTTTATGTCTTGAACATGAATGACAGCATATCTGATGGGCCCTGGAACCATTTTGATGACATTAGCAGCTCTAAGTCTACCCTGTCGTTCAAGTGGAGAACTGGACCATAATAATTTTCCATTTTTGGACGTGTGAACTGTCAGTGGATCTCGTAATACTATGGTTGTGTTAGTTTTTTTATTTTTATTTTTTTAATACACTTAACATTAAATTTTAGTGCATATTATAAAATCATAGCATCTTATAGTGACCTCAATATCACCCAAAACAAACGTGCAACTTAAAAAAAAATTTCTTATGTTTTATACAGCTAAAAGACCCCGGTAATATCATGCTAATTTTATGTTTACCAAGTTTCCCCCATTTAATTTGGAAAAAATCAATCAATCTGAAGCAAAATAAAAACAAAAACAAAAAAAAAAACAATGTCAGTTATATATGTACATACTTTTAACATTGAATGGGGTCAAATTGACCCCAAATATAATAGGAAAACTCTAAAGATACATGCTAAAATAATAATAAAAATATGAATAATTCAACTGTGTTAATATAAATAACTATTCTGCTCACAGAAAACATTGAAACTTTTTATTTTTAACAATTAAATAAATCTCAAAAGAAATCAGCAAATTGCATATTCTGGATTTTATTGCATTAAAATTGCAACGCAAAAAAAAATAATAATTGGAATTTGGGTTGTATGAAAAAAAAGTGATTAATATAACTAATTATAAAACTAATTATATCATTCCCTGATTCAAACATCTAATCAATTCTACGGATTTTGCAATCCTCAAAGCTATTCAAGACTGAAGTAAGGCTTTCATGCTTACAGAAATGTGCATTTGTGCCGTAATCAATTCACACTTACAAAGACACAGGATGAGTATAAGAATCTTTTCAAAGCTAAATCAATTTTATGCTAACATTTGGCCTGATTTATTGAGACACTCATGATGTGAGATGCTGAAAAACAGTGATATGTGACCAACAAGTAAAACATATCAGAGATATTTTAAGAACGTGTCTTTTGTGAACATTTACAAAGACATAAACTTGATTTTAAAAATGGATTCGGATGCAGAACAGAAATGCGTTTAGATGCAACCATTGTAATGAAGAGGTGGTGGATGCCAAGTTTAAATCCATATGTGCTCCAGTGCCAAAGCTTCATGCAAATGCAGAGTTTGAATAATCCCAAAGAAAATAGTCAAGGCAAAGTGATCAAACATGTGGCAAACAATAGCAATGGTAAAAACGATCAGTAAGCCAGGTAAACATGCAATAATTTACAAAGGCTGTATTTCAATATGCATTCTTTCTGTACTTGCATTCTTGTGTCCTCGGGAAAAAGATCAAATTTGCAATTATGTACTTGCTCTGCTCCTTTTGTCGAGGATACATTGAGAAGTGACTTGTGCAAGCTTGCGAAGTACAGGTATCCCAGAATGCATAGCAGCCCAACCAGCAAAAGCTAATGGCAGAGGAGAAAACAATTTTAAACATAGTTTTAAGGGTTTTCAGGCAAGAATGTAGTTCTTTTAAACTCAAATTTACAGTTTATTTACAAAGATAGCACATATTTAATGACTATCATGAATTTTTGCAGACTCTGACCCCCAGCCTGTCAGTGGGAGCTCTCTCATCACATCCCCCGGCGAGAGCAGCTTTACATTGGCCAGTGCTGGATCTCATCCCATTGTAGTTAAAACATGATATTTTATACATTTTGTGTATATCTAACGGCCAGTTTTGGTCTTTTAAATCTGTTGTTTGTTCTCAGATGTATTATTTTGGCAGTGTTGTTTTGTTACGTATTATAATTGTCTTTAATCCTGTTACGTTTTGTATGCTGTTTGTCTTTGTGTTTGTCTTACCAAATTGTTTAACGTTATCTTCCTATTTTTCTATTATTTCCAAGTTTCTTATTGCTTACACTTTATACTTGTATAATCTTTATTGTCGTTTATGAAATCTGGTAATAAAAGAAACAAATCTGTGTATAATAACCCTTTTTACTTCATTTATGGTTATTTACGCTTATATTTTCCTAAATAAAAATTCTTTATTCATAACATTAATATCATATTAATTATAAGGCCGTGCTTTATATAATTAAATAATTTCATTGTTAATGTTAAGTGAAACTGATGAATCCATGGTGAGGTAAGTGGCGTTATAAAGTATGCTGCCATTCTATTTGAAGAAGTACCCGACTCGTGTCCTAGTGTCCTTGGGAGTTCATTTTTCCACATCTGAACTTGGCAAGTCTAAACTTCCAAGGACGCAAATACAAACTTTGTGTACTTGGTACAAAGAGTGGCTGTTTCTCAATTCCAAGAACGCATAAAACGGACTTGCGTTCTTGTGGAGACCAGTCTTGCCAGGTGTCCTTGGAAGAACGAACTCGGGAGACCGTGAGAACAGGGAACGCTTCCTGTGAGAAATGAGATGCTGCGTTCTTCCTGATGGTCACATGACCTTCACGTGTTTTTAATGGAAAATTATTTCAACATATCAATCATATATGTTACACAATATAAATAAAACTGATTTTAATACGAATTTTAGCAAACAAACACCCTTAATGTGTTTATTCCTTTATTAAGATGTCCATGGTGTTGTTTATTTTCACCGTTTCATTTAGGGAAACTCCTTAGATAAATAACTTATATCTCTGAACTTTAATAATAAACCGGAATAAAATGCTGTGCTTCCCACTTCCAGTCGCAATGACTTCTGGGACTTCTAGAGCGAGTTCGGTGCTCAAGTCTGCATCGGTGCGTCCTCGATATCAAAAACACATCCGGGAAGTTTCACGCGTCCTCTGTTCTTGCGGTCTTGAGTATTGGAACTGAACTTTGGCAGCTGATGATGACGTTACATGAGAACACGAGGACGCAAGACCGCTGAAGAACACATATTGAGAAACAGCCAATAGCCAGGTTTTGCATAGCCAGGTTAATATGACTGCCACACAGGAAGTATATGTAGAAGCAGCAGTGGGAGCGTTAACAGTAAGTACTCGGGCTAGAGTGCCCCTCTGCTGATGGGACATTACAATGAAAACCCCATCAATCAATCAATCAAGAAGTGTTAAGTAAAAATCGAATGAACAGTTTATGTAGTCCAAATAATTAGCCAAATGCTGCTTAGTATTTTTTAAATAATATTTCCTATTATTATTTTTAAACAATCGCATAAACAATCTGCAAAATCATCTTAGATTGCTGAAGCGAGGTATGAAAGGTTGTTGATTGTGTCAAACCATCAATAATCAAATCCATCTAATTGTGTAATCCATGTACAGACCAGACTCCGGAGTTACTTTATTTGACATTTATATTTTACTGACATATTTAAATTGCAATGATATGTGATTCCATGAGACATGGCACACTTAAGTACTGTAAATATTACCAACTTTTGCATCATGCTTTTGATATCCATTGATGTTTATTTCGTACTATTGTATATCTAGTTGTATAGAGTCTGATAGAGAGAAAAAATAAACGTTAATGTGCTCATTAAACAAAAATGCTACAGAGATCTATCACATCATCTTTAAGAGCATCAAAAGCACATTTACTGTTTGTAATTTGTGATAAAATTAACTGTTTCAAAGCTGGGACTCTTTCACATTTGCATGGTTGAGTGGGTGAAAATGTCATCTAAAGGGCTAGACTGACCTTTTCCATTACTGTGTTACTGTGTGTGTGAGAGAGAAAGAGATGGGGAGAAAGAGAGAGAGCTTAAACCGAAGCACATGACAGAGACAAGTGATATGCTCAAAACTTCTTACATAAATTAATAATTCACCCCAAAATGAAAATAAGCACATAATTTAATTTATTCTAGTTGTATTTGCCTCGATTCCACCAAAAGTAGACATTTATGCTAAAAAAATATATTATATTATCCATGCTGTGTTCAATTTAATAATACAGAAATAAATAAAAAATAATGTTATATAAAGTTTTTTTTTTTTCTTACAATATCCCACTATACTTCCCACCATGCCTAACCCACTGGAGACATATGCACCAATTTTACATGGATAGATGCTTGTCTTATAGCTTGTCTTATATTGTTGACATTCTTTACTGTTACTACAAAGTTTAATATAACTCAGCTTATGTTCACCTGATTATGTATTTATATAAAGGCTTATAAACACCCAGTTAGGCATGTAGTTAATTGTTTTTGGGTAAACTGTTTACTGTTTGAACATGTTTTGAACTGTCTTTCTCAACATTACTTCTAATGTCCTCCAGTATGGCCAATGCTGCCACCTGAGTCCCAAAATTGGCTACCTGAGTTCCAAGAATGGCTGCTACCAAAGCTTCTGCAGCCAGACCTGCCAGAGCTGCCTGACCTGCCTGAGCCACCAGAGGTACCTGACCGGCCAATATCTTTCAGAGCTGTCAGACCTGCCAATGCACCCTGACCCAGAAGGGTTGTCTGACCCTGTAGTGTCTCCAGAGCTATTCGATACATGGCCTCTTCAGCTCCATGCTCCAAAACCTCATTAGCTCCACACTCCTGGCCAGCTTTCACTTCATAGATCTGCCCTCCATTCTTCTCTCTGTGGTTCTATGATATGGTCACCAGTTTGAGTGCTAACAAATTTCTGGTAAGTGACTGTTCTTTGATTCCTTGTTCCTTGCCTTGATAGTTTTGATCTTGGACTGCTTCTTGTTTTTGCTTGTTTGCTGCATGCCCCAACCTTTGCTTGGATTTTGTAGTACTCTGTACTACTTTTGTAGTACTTTGTGGATTACCCCTGGCATTTGTCTCTGTTACTATTAGGGGACTGTCGCTCTATATTGGCCAAGAGGGGCTGGTCCTGGCTGTTTCTGCTCATTTTAATGAAACAAAAATTACATAAAAAATTTCTTTTAAGGTCTTTTTTTCATAATATAACTGAAAATAAGTGCTTTCATTGTAAAAAAAAAAGGTTTAACAGAGAGAAGTTTTTTTAACACATTATTAAACATAATAATTTTAATAACTAATTTCTAATAACTGATTTATTTTATCTTTGCCATGATGACAGTAAATAATATTTTACTACATATCTTTTAAGACACTTCTATACAGCTTAATGTGA
This sequence comes from Danio tinwini, assembly GCA_903798205.1. Classification (NCBI taxonomy): domain Eukaryota; kingdom Metazoa; phylum Chordata; class Actinopteri; order Cypriniformes; family Danionidae; genus Danio; species Danio tinwini. Next base: position 13,514,957 of record CAIGQZ010000690.1, read on the forward strand.
CATTTAACTAGGTTAAATAAAAGACTTAACTAGGTTAATAAGGTTAACTACACTCAAAAAAATATTTTTTGCTCGTTCAAACTACTTATTTAAAATGAGCTGAAACACAATTCTTGAGATTTCATTGGGACAACTGAATTTTTTTATGTTCAATCCACATACATATGTTAAAAGTGTTAAGTTAATGTAATCAATTTGTGTTGGGACAAGATGAAGGAATTGTGTGAAACCCTGCATTTTTTACAGTGTATGTCAATATTAACTAGTTTAACATGTCAACTTAAAATATAAATGTACATATCCAAACATTGTTGCTTTTTTAAAGATTAACCTGTGTGGAAATGACCATATAATAGTGAATTTGTTCAGAAAGCTGTTGGTCCCCTGTTGGCTGGTGAAGAACGATGCCTGCTTATTTTATTTTTCATTTCACAGCATCACAAACACAATATGGAACTCAATGTATGTTTTTTTTTTTTTTATCTCTTCAGTATATTTTCAGTGTATGTTTTAAGGCAATAACTGTTTTCTAATAATTATAAACACTGCTATTACAGATATATTGAAAAAGTGAAATATTAGTAATTATAATGTTATCCAAACATGTGTCGCATAATGTGCAAACATCATATTTAAAGATGTTACGGTGTTATTGTTATTTGTGAGCATTGATTAATTGCGATATATGCAAATATACAAAATACATTATATATATATATATATATACACACACACACACGCACACACACACGCACACACACACGCACACACACGCGCACTGTAATGTAAATATTATTTACATTTTTTGGAAAGGGATTGACCATCTGTGTCTACTTTATGTAAATGACCAGTGGTACAACATGCAACATCATCATTCTTTGCTATTTCTGGCAAGTCCAGCACTGCTTTGACAGAGATTGTGTGAGTGTCCAGGCAGATGAGATGAAGCTGGCGAGAAACAAAAGTGTACCACATCTTCATTGACAGATTCTTGCTGCTTGCATTGTCATAAATAGTGCAAAAAAACAGTCATGTCTTATTCATTTACACTTCCTGTCAGCCTCTAGGCGACATTTGATTAGTTTCAGGCTAGCCTTGCAAAAGTCACACTGGAATCTGAACACATGAAACAAAGTTCTGGAACACTAGCAAAGCTTTCTAAAAGTATTGTAGAGACTCCTTAGTTCACCCTCCATTGCTAGGTTGGCAATAAGTTACTTTTCAAAATTGTAATAAGACAACAAACATGGGCAATCTAATTCCAGAAATGGCTAATGAAAACAATTATTACAGAAGCAACCATCATCTATATTATAATAAAATATTAGTGATTATTATTGTTTGGTTCATTAATTCATTCATTTAAAAACAAAATGAACAACTACCACAATACTATCTTAAAAATCCCACAATTTTGACTAGCTAGCACAAACAGCTCAACATTTCCCACTTTTCATTCTAGTCAAGCAATTAGCTAGCTAGTTGTTATACATACATTGATAACTACCTTAGATGATACTGAATTTAAATAGCACACTATTAATATGTTTATATTACAATTTAGGACATGTACTAATACATTGTTAGCAACTTTTTAACATAAATTAACAGAGCTAGCATTAAGCACATTATAGGGATGAACTAACACAGCATATGTAGCATGTCACTAGCATGCTCAAACAATATATACAGTATAGGCATTGGGAATATGTTTCCAGGGCTATATTTTTGAGAACCAGGAACTATGTACACTGAAAAAAATGCATTGTTCCACGCAATTCCTTCATGTTGCCCCAACACAAATCAACTAAGTTAAATCAATCGTCTTTACAACGACTGAGAGAGACGCCAGTAGGATTGATCTACCCACCCCCTTCCCTAAACCGACAGTGATTTCAAAAGCAAATTAGAAGAGAAAAGCCAATCTCACTTGGTTTCTTTTTTTCTGAGGGGGCTACAAAGCATATATACCCTTGATCACATATTTCTCAGTTCTCAAAATGTAGCCCTGGGCGCATTTTCCCAATAAGCCTGTGTTGAAATGATACTTATTGCATTAAAACTAAATGAATTCCCCTACAGTCATTGGCATATAATCTGTATTAGTCAGCATGTTCTCTACTAATTTTCTCTATGAGCCACAGCTATATCACACTGCAGCCCAACACTGGTTACTCACTGAAGCAGGGCTGAGCCTGTTTGTACCTGGAGGCCACATGGGAAAGCTTAGTTGCTGTTGGAAATGTGTTAATGAAACCAGCAGGTAACACTCAATCTGTTTGAGTCCTAATACCCCAGTATATTGAAGGGGATGGTATACTGTTAGTGAGTGCCATCTTTTGAATGAGATGTTAAACTGAGGTCCTGATTCTCTATGGTCATTAAAAAAATCCCCCAGTGTCCTGACCAAATACCCTCCATCTTTCCTTACTGATCATGGCCTCCCAATCATCCCCCATCCACTGCATTGGTTCTCTCCAGTGCTGCTATAGCTGGTGTGTGGTGAGTGTAGAGGCATCGTTGAACTGTGGCTGCCATCACATCATCCAAGTGGATGCAACTGGTGCAACTGGTGCTAGTGGTGAGGAGAGACCACCCCCTATCAAGATTGTAAAGTGCTTTGAGTGTATATTCATACACAATACATATGATACTCAAATGTACTACTTCACTTATGACTTATTTTAACAAGTAAGCACTGTTTATTTATTTAGCCCCTTTCAAAAACACGAGTCACAACGTGTTTTACAACAAAACTGCAAAATTAATGTAAAAAGAGAGAGAAAAGACAATAATAAAATGTGCTAAATAATAAAAAAACATAGACATAATTAGGTTTGAACAAGTGAGTTTTGAGCTGATGTTTTGTTTATGTCCACAGAGTTGTCATTGGCACACTCTCTTTTTGTTTTTAATTTAGAACATGGCACAATTAACAATAATTTATTTGAGGATCACACATATTTCTATAATGATTTCTAAATTTGACATGGATCCAATGTAAATAAATAAAAATAGAGGTCAAATTAGATATTTTAGATTATTTTGTTAAAAGCTTATCAGTGTGTGTATCAATACTTTGTTAGCATGTTGCTTGCATGTGTTAGTATTTTGTTTAAAGAAAATGAGGGCACATGAATTTTAACTATTATTTTATTAATGTATTTATTTGACTAAGAATGTTCACAGATTAAACTTAATCATTCAAATAATGAACACATTAGTGTAGATGTCATGGTGACATAGTGCAAGGTAATTTTCTAAAATGCCTGTGGACGTTAGTATTGTAATAGCAGGTCCCGGTCCACTATTGAAGTGTGCATCATTGTGAAGCTCTATAACATACAGTTCAGAGTTCTGTTGTCCCCTGCGAATGTTTGTCATGTGCTGTTTGATATGCTATCAGAAGTGAAACACTTTGGTCCACTGAGTATATGTCAACTCCGGTGCACACTAGCAAGCTGACACGGAGCAGAATGCTGTCTTTCTCTCACCTCATCCTCTCTAACCCCTTCCGTCTGCAAATCCCCATAGCTAAGGGTCTTGAATAAGACAGGATTTCTCATTCTTGCAGACTGAATCGTCTTTCAGATGAAGGAGCTGCTGGAAAAGAGTGGAGATTCAGCTCAGCAGGGTGATTCCTCACATAAGCTGAGGTGCTGACTGAATGCAGTGATGCAATCCAAGGGACAGAGAATCCCATCACAATATAATTGTTTTATACTTCTCTTCCCCTGCTTAAACAATGTAAAATTTAGCTGCAGCCCTGCGGAAGAATGTGCCATTTTTTGTCATTTTTAAAGCAAACCAGTTGGATCACTTTCACAAGAAATAACACACTCGCCTCACCAAACTCAGTCTGACTGTTTTAAACTCTATCCATCAATCCATCCATCCACCCGTCCGTCTATTCAGATTACATATCTACAGTGTCTAGCCACTATAAATACTGTATTTTCATCCCCAATGTTATTCAATCCTCATTATTTATCCACACACACATACACACACACACACACACACACTCACCCATACATATACATATATGGTTTGCGAGGATAGTAGTATACAGAATTAGAGCTGAAGATTTTTGCCCGAACCTGACAGGACCCGACGGGACCTCACAGGTTCAGGTGGGTTTGGGTTTAATTTAATTTTATACGGGGTCGGGTCGGCCTGGCTTGGCTTGCGCAGTAAATGAATAGTCATGTGATGCATTTCGATTAGCATGAGAAAGTAATCAAATCGTTTGTTACAACATTAAAATCCATCCTTGCAAAGATAAAACAAATGATGACGGAGAAGTTAAAAGGAGTTTTGAATGCGGTCAGGCCAGCTGCCAGTCCAAAAAGAACAGTCATTCTAGCCGCCAAGGTATTTCGATGGTCACTCATACACTACGTATTACGGTAGAGCAAAAAACAGCAATGCATGCACAGCAAGCTGACAGGGAAGATGACGAGGTCATTCGCTACACTGAAACTGCTGTCATGGAAAATTAAATGGATGTTCTTGGCTGGTAAAAGATGAACAAACAATGCAAAATTAGCCAGGTCAGAACTATGCATCTCGGCCTGTAGCAGCAGCAGTGAAAGGGTGTTCGGTGCTGCTAGACACACTATCCTGAGCGCAGGACTGCGCTAAAGCCATTTACAGTGGATTCAATAATGTTCCTCCACAAAAACACGTAGCCAAATCTTGGTGAGTAAATGGTTTTTAAATGATAAATAAATATAAATGAAACCATAAAATCATACTGCAGACAGAGTATACAGGCTAATGTTGGCATTAGGCTAATCTTTTAATATTCAGCTTCAGTGGCTGTACATACTGTACGTACCTACCATGAAAGCAGGCCCGACGCCTTTTATTTAGGCTATTTATTAACTTATTTATTACTTTGCATTACCGCCTAAGTTACTGACTTAATGCAGTAATATACTTTTTATAGTAATAATAATATGCAGTTTCGCTGTTACTGATTTTATCAATGATACCGTTTATTAACGCAGATGGATCATGGCTCCAAATGAGTGGATTAAATTATATTTTATACTCATTATTTCTTTCAGTTTTATTTCAAATAATATAAATGTTTAAAGTTTTAGGTAAAGACGTCAAACTATGCCCACACATTAAAACTAACAGAGAGTGTAAGAGGTTGATCTACAGCAAATGCCCTTACTCACGCACTATATAGCCAACCTGTTTCATTTATATCCCTGTAAACTTGACTTACTTGAGACTGCTGCTGCATAGTGCATAATGGGAACTGTTAAAGTGCGCTTTAGCGATTTGAAAATGAAAGCAAACATTCAAAAGGGTTCTGCGTTTTGTAAATGTTATAGCTTTTAATAATATTAATAATAATGAATATGATAAATTGTGATACAGAGGACTTTGTTCCAACTTCCAAATGACCTATAGCCTATGTTTGTTAGGAATAAATTATGTTAAAACATATAAATGACTCATTCTTGAAAAAAGGCACATGGGCATGTGCACTATTGAATAATGTCGGGTTATAAATGGGTACGAGCTTTATAAAGCTGTCAATCAAAATATACCTGTCGGGCTCGGGCTGAATTCTGTTGGGCTCATGCCCTATCGGGCCTAATTTTTATGGCCTGACTACAGCTCTATACAGTATGTCATCTACTTTATTTATATGTTCATGGTATGCATCCACATGCAATATCTATGCAACTTTATCAATTGTATCTATTCATCAACAGTATATGTCAACAGCTTGCCTTGCTTGACACTTGCTTTGTTCTGGTTGTTTACATTTCTTGCTGCGCCATACGCCTGTTTACTGACCACGACTCTGGATTCCGTGCATGCATCTGGTTGTCCCTGTTTTTACCATTGCTTACCTGACCATTTTGTACATGCAATGTATTTTTGGCTATTCACACAAATATACATATGCAATATAAGTTCAAGAGCCACATAAAGTGCATCTGGAAAGTTTTCATAACGCTTCACTTTTTCCATATTTTTTATTTTACAGCCTTGTTCCAAAGTGGATTAAATTCATTTATTTTCTCAAAATTCTATACCCTATAATGACAATGTGAAAAAAAAATTAATTGTTTAAAATATATTAAAAATAAAAAACCTGGAAAATCACAAGTACATAAGTATTCACAGCTTTTGCTCAATATTTGGTTGATGCACCTTAGGCAGCAATTACAGCGTCAAGTCTTTTTGAATATGATGCCACAAGTTTGGCACACATTTTTGCCCATTCCTCTTTTTAGTACCTCACAAGCTCTATCAGGTTGGCTGGGAGTTGTTTATATAGTTCACACTCCATTGATATTTTGGCAGTGTGCTTTAGGTCATTTTCGTTTCAGTTTTGTTTCTTATGGTCTAAGAGTCCTTCAAATGCCTTTTGGCAAATTCCTTCTGTCTGGCCACTCTACCATATACAGGTAGGCCTGATTGGTGGATTGCTGCACAAATGGTTGTCCTTCTGTAAGGCTCTCCTCTCTCCACATTAGAACCCTGGAGCTCAGACAGAGTGACCATTGGGTTATTGATCACCTCCCTGACTAAGGCCCTTCTTCCCGATCACTCAGCTTACATCTCAAGAATGATCAGTGGAAACATAATGTACCCGACTGTGAGCTCAATTTAGAGCTTCACGGCAAAACTGTGTACATACTTATGTACTTGTGCTTTTTCAGTTTTTTATTTTTTATTTTTAACAAGTTTGCAACACTTTAAAAAATCATTTTTTCACATTGTCATTATAGGGTATTGTGTGTAGAACTTTGAACTTTAGACATAAATTAATTTAATCAATTATGGAATAAGGCTGTAACATAAAAAATGTGGAAAAAGTAAAGCACTATGATTACTTTCCGGATGCACTGTACAGTATGAATTGTCTATCTGGCCACAATTTCACTGTATCTATCCAGCTATAGTGTAGATCCATTTAAACTATCTACCCACCCATAGTTTGCCTTCATTTAGGATACTATCTTTGGAATTTTTTTTCTAAAATGATAGAGGACATTCAGATGGTAACAAGCTTCATTTCATCCGGTGATAGTACTGATTGTTTTGCAGGTCTCGGATGAGCTGAACTGGTGTAACTGCATCATCGTGGATCCCTCTTCAAATCTCCTCACGCTCACAGATGACACTACTCTAATTGGCTTTATAATCAGGAGCCATGAATCTGCCTACAGATGGGAGTTTTAATGGCTGGTGTTAGTGTGAAGCCACAGAAGCCTGTTGCTTAATACTTGCAAGACAACAGAGATGATTGTGGACTTCTGGAGCCGAATCAAACACCTGCTCTGCTCTAATCAATAACTCTAACGCAATCTGATTAGCATTCATAGACGGTGGCTCTAGCACACATGTGGTTTTGACATTTAGATAATGGCTAAAACACACAATGTCAATGAATGGACTTTCGCTAATGCAAAAACCACTTATGAATACTTCAGAAATGTGTGCAGGTTTATGGATTAGAGATTCACAGATATCAAAAGTTTGTCTGATACAGGATCAATCTATCCGTTCATCCATCCGTCCATCCATCCTATTGTCTGTCTGTCTGTCTGTCTGTCTGTCTGTCTGTCTGTCTGTCTGT
>CAIGQZ010000690.1:13568089-13580390 GCA_903798205.1 Danio tinwini
ATATATATATGAGCAATATCACATGAGTAGCAGTGTGATGTGGCTGTGGTGGGAGGTGTGCATTGACTGAGTGCCTTAGTGCCCCACCGGTCATAATATACAGCCAAATTGCACTGCTATTCATGTGACATTGCTTTTACACAACAGTTTGATGGCATAATCAAGTATAAAAAAATGAAAATCAAATCCTCAAAGTCAAAATCCTTTTGTGTGAGGAACTACTCTCCTCTGCCATTCCTCCACATCTGCAGCTGACATCAGAACAGCAGAAATTGTTGCTACTTCACAAACGTTACTTTAGAGCTTGTATTTGAATGATTCTAGTCTAAAAGTGATGACAAAACAGGATAATTTTTTATTGACATTTTAAGATTATAAGGCTGATTGACATGAAATGTCATCAGTCTACAGATATTTCCCAGTATTCCTCTGTTGCAATCAGGAGATCAAAATAATTAACCCAGAAAAAGCAAAAGCAGCTTCAACGCAACCAGATTACTGTTGTGTTTGCGATAAAGAAAAACACTAAACACATGCGGGAATTTCTTCTTTCTTTCTGTTTACTGAACTGGTCTGCAGTAACGGAAACAGGAGACGCATTAGAAACAAACAGATGGCCAGCCAAAAAAGTAACTCAGGGTTATACAAAAAGTGGTCAACACAAATGACATACATTCTTGATATGCAAGTCCCATCTCATACTCAATACACTACAATTACTATGGTATAAATACAGCACTACAGCATACAAAAGAGAGAGACTGACTTAGAATGTCATTTACCAGTTTAACAACAATTTGATCAACTGTAGTTAGAAATTAAGAAATACACAAGGGTAAAGGATTAAGACGCTGGATGGGTACTGTTATTTGCAGAATATGGCATGGCTATCAGCCAATCAGATTAAAAAAACAGACAAAACTAGTGTACATATATATATATGAAGTCCTTGTCACATTTCTAAACATAATACTGAAGAAAAAAACTTTGCTCTGTTAGACATAATTTGAGAAATATTTGGGAAAAATAAAAATAAATCACAGGAGGGCTAATAATTTTACTTAAACTGTATATAAAAGATACACGTTTACTGTAGAAACTGTTTGTCTTAGTCATGTTATTGAGGTCATTAGTAACATCATCATCATCAGCATCAGTATTGTTGTTGGTGGTGATGATATTGCTGTTGTGTTTATATATTGTTTATGGATGTTAAAACTAATATTCTACATTTCAGATAAAATGAGTTGACATTTCTTGGCTTCTTTGGTGATATATTTATACTGCATACCATTTGAAGTCATTATTTAACCATTTATCTCCCGATGATTTAGCTTACCATTTGACATGACATTGTTTACCCCCATATTACAGTTTTTCTCCATTGGTTTGGCTCAGTTCTTGAAACAGGAATTATATTCTCAATACTCTAAGATTGTTTTGCAAAACAGTCTTACAGTTTAGCACAACACTATAGCTCACTCGCAAAAGCTCACATCTTTCCCAAAACTGTTCGTTTATGTGTCAAAACTAAATTTCCTTCTCATTTAAACAGTCAGTGCCCCCAACATCCTTTGTCCTTTTGGCATTGCGTAAGCACCACAAGTAAAAATGTTTAGATGTTTTGTCACTATGACAGAGGACTATTGAAATATCCCTCATGTCCACCTTTCCGTCTTAGCCCACTTTTTGAAAATGGTTATTGAACTGTTTTTTTTGTTTGTCTTTTGACAGAATGCAATTGTGTAAAAAACAAAATAAAATAAATTGATAAGATTTTAAAAAAATATATAAGAAATAAGGATTTTCAGTCTGATCTCACGAGGAAATGTAACTATTTTATGTTTTGTCAGTTCAGTGGCTAATTCATACGTGTTCAGTCGTACGAAAATGTACACTTTTAAAACGGAGGCATGGCACCCAACCACACACTTAAACCCAACCATCCTTGGGGGATAAGCAAATCATACTAAATTGTATGAATGAGATCGTACAAATTCATTCAAATTAGCCACTAAATAAAATAAGTTACGAATTGCCATGAGATAGTGTTGAGATTTTAGGTTAGGAGTAGCCTCCAAGGTTTGACATCATACTGTACATTGTATTCATACTGCCAATGAAATTGTAACTATTATCAATCACGCATAATTAACATACATCAGAATAAAAATGTACAGCATAATATACTGTAACATAAACACACAAACAAAAAAAAAAACAATGAAAATGATATGCAGCATATAGTGCTTGATTAGTCATCTGAAATGTGTGAAATTCCTCCTTTGTTAGTCAAGTTTCACCTGACTGCCAGTTGCTGTAATAAATGTATCAAATGTTCCACAGATTCACATATGATATTTATGGTATTATGCTCTTGACTAATTAAAAAAATTGAACAGACTATTGTTCATGTGATGACTTATACAATAAAATGACGCTGACACATTTTGGAGCGAACAACCATTGAACTGAGAATCAGCAATCAGTTTAGATCAACTAGATCTATTCACTTGGAAATTGTGCTAAATGTAGGCTAGATGTACTTTGATGAAATGAATGAGAAAAGTCAATTCTGTTGTGAACTATTGCCAAGTGGTTTGGAGGTTTGTCCATGTTGTTTTGAGAATGTAATTCCAGTTTCAAGAAATGAGCCAAAGCAATAGAGAAAAACTGTAATAAAAGTCATTTTGTTATGGCCTACTGTTTTAGATGTTTTGTATTTACATTTATTAATTTAGCAGACACTTTTATACAAAGCAACTTACAGGTGAGGATAAAAGAGGCAAAGAAGCACTTTAAATCATCAGAAAGCAGCAGTATATATAGGTAAATGCTAAAACAATTTGATTCTACTTTCCATTTATTGTTAATATTTTGTATTTATTTATTTTCTATATAAATACTTTTAAACTCGGTCAAATATTGACAGTTTTATTCTCTCTGGAACTCAGATTTATTATTATTTATATATATGATTATGTGTTGTTCTACTTAGATTAAAACCGGTTCAGTTCAATATGAATGCCACTGTTGAAGAACAAACCACTGTGAGCAGCTCCATTACCAATAAATAAAAACTATTATTAAATATAAATCAATACACAACATAATTATTATAATTATCTAATCTGCACTGCATTTCCATTTGACAATAGAACATATTGGCACAACTTTCTCCTCATAATAAATTCAAAGTGGTAGAAGATCTGGCAACCTTTCATGTAATATCCCAAACCAGCTGGTGAACGGCACTTTCAGGGTGAGAGCCAAATGCTTCCTTCTTATGCTCCTTTGGTGGGAACTGAACATGGCGATTGGGTTTTGATTTAACAATATCATCACTGCCCTGAATGATAATTTCATAACGCAAACCGTGTAACTGAATATAGCAAATCGCAAAGCACTTGAAATCTGATAAGACTAATAAATGAATCTGACAGGTCAAGCCACACAAAATTAGAGTGATGAATTTCAATTATATCATCAAACTCACATCAGGATCGGAGCAAAGTACATTTTAAATGAATTCCAAAATGGATTAACGTAGGAAGTTATTACCCACGAGTCTATGAACTTATCCTGAAGCACACCAAGAAGTACATAACCAAAAAGCTTTATGCTAAAAAGAAAGTTCTGATGTTTCCGTTGTGTTGAGTGCAGTTAATTTCCAGATGCAAGCCATATCAGCCCAGCTTCTAGGCATACAGACTCAACGGGCCGTTTCAACGCCAGCTGGCAAGAGATATCATTGGAGTGACAGGTGCTCTGACAGTGGGGCCATTCTCTTCTTTTTCCTCTATATCCAAAGCACTATCTTTCACAGCCTTGTTTCACAAAGGATATGATAGATTGAGTAGGATAAGAGTGTCTGTGGGAAGGTAGAATGAGAAACACTGGCTCTGAAGCAGCAGTCACGCTCTACTGTATTCTGTCATTTTAACCGCAGCCATGTTTAATCATTATTTCATTTTGCATATCATTACAGTTCAACATAATATGCCAGTTTAAAATCTGTTGTTGGTAGAGAGAAGTCTGTAAACATTTGTATCCAATTTAAAAATGTAATATGGTGATTTTCACAACATAGGGTCAGTGGGGAAATGGTTCTTTACTAATCATGCAGCTCTACAACATGCGGTGTGCAACTGTTTCCTTGCAAGCTAATTTTCATTTTTTAAAACTGGAAGAAAGTCAGCTCATGCAAGTGTAAAAAACTGTTTGCGATATATGGGAGTTTTGGACAAACAGACTTATTTCCATTAGTCATATTTTCAGTTTAAAAATGTTAATCTTATGAAAACACTGCTAGTGTACAATTTTGTTTTGTCCCTTATTAAACCCACTATAAAACCACCATACTGTACATAACTCACTAGCGTGTGACTTATAAGTGTGAACTCGCATAACACAACATTTGAATAAACCTCTGAATGCATGTTAAAATAGACAGTACAACTTATTAGTAAAATAAACCATTGTATGTGTTTAATTCACTGTCATTTTACAAAATGGTTTCATTGTTTCATTTATTAATATTACAAAAAAAGTCTTAAATGCAATTGTAAGTAAATATTGTTAAATGTAATTTAATATTTGATTAGCATTTATATTATTAGCCTATTTGTGCCCAATTTTTTTTTTATTGTTTTATGTAGCCTTGTTAATAGTGTCCTATATGAACATGTTTTGCATTTACTTTCTCAAGGCTTTTGATTTTTTTCAAGAAAATATTTGAATAGTGTTCGAATAGTGGGCAAATATGTTGTAAGATTTGAACAGGAGGAGAACATTTAGCACTCTAACTCAAAACAACTGCTTTCAAAAGATCAATTCATTTTCATTAACAAATTATCTTTAAAATTAGAAAACCATTTTGCATCCTGAAATTAGGGGTAGGACGTTGAAGGCCATATGACAGGAAATAAATCAATTCCTTTTTTTTTTCTTTCTTAAACACTTTTATTTGGTTGCTTGCTTGCATGTCATTAGGAAATTAAATATGGATGACATGTAGAAAATCACTCCTAAAAGGAAAATGGCAACTGTGAGCTTCAGCAACTAAAGTTTCCAGTGGGCTTAAATGGGTTAAAAGACTCAGCTTTCTATCCAGTCAAGGTTTATGGGAGTTTTAAGAAGGAATTATTTAAGCTACTTTTTGAATTAAAATACTTTTCAGACAGAGTAAATTATATTTTAAGTTATGTATTGATGATGTAATTAGTAGTTGATTACATTTTTGTAGTAGCTTACTCAACATAGCACATATACATAGACTGTATATGTTTTGTAAAGTTTTGGCTCAAATTTGGGTTGATTTTGTTATAGTGTACTACAGTATAGGGAAGTTTATATGAACCACAATTTTGTAATGATCTTGTAAGAATGCTGAAATCACACAGTTTGATGCCTTTACAGGTCTTTAAGGTTTCACAGTGCAGTGTAGCAATACCATTCATTCTAATGGTCAGAGAGGTGGGGAATAATTTTTTATTTTTTTTGGTTGAATAATCTTTGACTTTTTTACATTTTACATAGACTTAAGGGACAATAAAATAAAACAGAAGTGTAAGATAAGGCCATAATTGGTTAGTTAAAGTGGATCTGTTATAGTTTATTTTATATTATGATAAGTGATGGCTATGTCGAGTAGAGTAGTAGGAAATGTTGCATTCCCAAGACTGAAAGGAGAAAAAAAGGAAAAAAGAAAAACATAATTATTATCAAGGGCTCAGTCCTGAGACCAAAGTCACATTATTTTATCTCTGTAACTAAAAGCATTAATAAATTGGAATTCATTAAGCACAAGTGATTTTTCGTGAGGAAAATGGAGATGACCAAAGTGTTTGCTTCAGTTAAATACAGTACAGCTCAGTTGAACAGATCTCAAGGGCAGCAGCATTTCAAGAGTTTGCATAATTTGGTTGCCCTGCAAGCCAAGAATTACCGCCTCTGCAGAACCTTAAAAGAATTGCCCTGGAGGTGTATTTTACCTATTAATTTCATGATATTACATGAGTGGCTGGGAAATGCAAATTTGATACGCTGACAGCAACATTGCTCATAGATGTGAATCTCTGAGTCTGCTAATCCACATGTCCTTATGGACCTTATGTAGCATAACAATAATTGTTAACAATGTGCATTTTGATGTTTTAATTCAAAAGATAATTGGAACATGTTCATAGCAAAAGGGGACTTAAAGAGGACCTAATATTCAAAAATCACTTTCATAAAGGGTTTTAAAAAAAGACAAAGTTGTGTAGCAACAGTATGTGAATATAGCCAGCCTCAAATGGCAACAATTATTTAATTATTGTCTGCAGAAACACCTTGACATTCTTCCTTCGTACATGTCATCAAAAGGGGAAAGCCCATCAATTAGTGATGATCTCTGTACCTGCCGATGACAATGTCAGCAACTAAGAGACATTATAAACATCAAGTTTTAGGATGCACAAGTGAACACTGTAGTCACCATAGACTGCATTCTTCTGACATTTTCAGTTTTTCAGAGATAACATTAGTCCTGTTTTGAATCTTCTGCTCTGTTGATGCATAGGTGTTTGTAGCTCCACTCTCTTTTAAAAAGAGCTCAATCTCATTTTAATTTAAAGGGCAGTCACCAAAACAGCACAATGTGAAAAAGGGGCAGTTTCAAAGAGATATATAACTAGTTGTAAATGTAGTGTGTAGTTATAATTATTTGTGCCATGTTTTGATCTGAAACTTTACATATACACTCTAGGGACATAAGACACTTATTTTATATCTTGTTCACCCAAAACTGAAAAAATATGTCATGTTTTACTCACCCTTTACTTGGCACAAATGTGTTTCAGTTTTTTTTCTGAGAAGTTTTTTCCAAAAAATGTTGGACATCTGTAACCATTGACTTCCATAGTATTTTCCTACAATAAAAGTCAACTGTTACCAGTTTTTTTGACATTGTTCGAAATATCTTATGTAGTCACCTTGCTGACTAAACATCAATCATATATATATATATATATATACACAGTTGAAGTCAGAATTATTAGCCCCTCTGAATTATAAGCCCCCTGTTAATTTTTCCCCAATTTCTGTGTAACAGAGACAATGATTTTAACACATTTCTAATCGTAATAGTTTTAATAACTCATCTTTAATAACTGATTTATTTTATTTTTGCCATGATGATAGTAAATACATTTTATTATAAATATATATACTCGCCGGACACTTTATTAGGTACACCTGTCCAACTGCTTGTTAACGCAAATTTCTAATCATGATCTGCTGCAATTTAAACTGAGCATCAGAATGGGGGAAAAAAGGTGATTTAAGTAACTTTGAATGTGGCACAGTTGTTGTTGATCTACTGAGATTGTAATGCACAACCATCTATAGTTTACAAAAAATGGTCTGAAAAAGAAAAAAATATCCAGTAAGCGGCAGTTTTGTGTGTGTAAATGTATTGTTGATGCCAGATGTCAGAGGAGGATTGGCTAGACTGGTTTGAGCTGATAGAAAGGCAACAGTAACTCAAATAACCACTCTTTACAACAGAGGTATGCAGAAGAGCATCTCTGAATGCACAACATGTCCAACCGTGAGTCAGATGGGCTACAGCAGCAGAAGACCACACCGGGTGCCCCTCCTGTCTGCTAAGAACAGAAAACTGAGGCAAAAATTCACATAAGCTCACCAAAATTGGACAATAGAAGATTGGAAAAACGGTGTCTGGTCTGATGAGTCTCCATTTCTGCTGCGACATTCGAATGGTAGTGTCAAAATTTGGCATTAACAACATGAAAGCATGGATCTATCCTGCCTTGTATCAATGGTTCAGGCTGGTGTGGGTGGAGTAATGGTGTGGTGGATATTTTCTAGGCACACTTTGGGCCCATTAGTATCAATTAAGCATCGTGTCAACACCACAGCCTACCTGAGTATTGTTGCTGACCATGTCCATCCCTTTATGACCACAGTGTACTCATCATCTGATGACTACTTCCATCAGGATAATGCGTCATGTCATAAATCGCCAATCATCTCAGACTGGTTTATTGAATATGACAATGAGTTCAATGTACTCAAATGGCCTCCACAGGCACCAGAACCCAACCTTTGGGATGTGGTGGAACGGGAGATTCGCATTAAGGATGTGCAGCCGACAAATCTGCAGCAACTGTGTAATGCTATCATGTAATATGGACCAAAATCTCTGAGGAATATTTCCAGTACCTTGTTAAATCTATGTTACAAAGGATTAAGAGAGTTCTGAAGGCAAATAGGGGTCCAACCCGGTACTAGTAAGGTGTACCTAATAAAGTGTCTGATGAGTGTATATGCTTGTTATATTTATGGGGGGTTGAACTATCCCTTTATCAAGCCAATTACTCCTGCAGTAACATATTCATTGTCAGTGAGTATGTTTACATGGACACAAATATTCTTATTTTAATATGATTAAGACACTACTCGAATTAAGAGTGCACCATGTAAACAGCAATTTTTGATAAGTCATAATCAAACTAAACAGAAATTAATTTAATACATGTGGAGTGTTCCTATTTTAGTGACATTATTGCAGTACAGACATGTAAGCAACCTAAACTATTACCCTTTAGTAGTACTTTTCGCGTCATTTTTGACATTACACACACAGCAGTTGTCATGCATTTGACGACAAACAAATGAGAGTGCTTTAAGCAAAAGAGCACATTTTTGTGCAAGCAGGAAACAATGACTATGCTGAGAATTCTCCCACCAGTCCTACTGCATACTCATCCATCCAATACAGTAACACTGAGTTTGTCACAGGGCCATGTATGAAGTTAGTGAATGAAATGGCAGAGGTAGCCTGTTGCTTGAGAATTTGTATCCGCCATCGTCAATTTGCACAAATAGTGTAAAATTAACTGCAGTTCAACTTGTCGCAAGATTAAAAACTAAATGCCCAAAAAAATAGTGCCATGTTGACTACAAACTGTTATTGTGTGAAATACCGGATGAACCAATCGCTGAATGCTTTGAATGCTGACATAATTGCATTAATCAAACCATGTAATATAATATGTAAATTGGGAACATAAAAAAAGTAACGTTCCAAAAGCAAATCATAAACATCTTATTCATATTATTATCTTATTCAGATTAAAGCAATTATATAGACCACTGATGTCCATGTAAACATAGTCAGTATTTACCTTCTGGAACAATCACACCATGCTGCAGAATAGATTTTCCACAACGAAACAAACACATCCATCCAGTATCTGCTTTGAGGCTGCTTGCTCTGCCATTATTGCTTGACAGTTTTGTCCTTCTCACTTATATTTTTCATCCAGCCTCTGGTTGACGTTTGATTTGCTTCAGGGGTCTCGGAGATCACAGCTGGCTTGTATGTGCACATCCCAAACAATGTTTTATGAATGCAAAGTGCTTCATTTCCACTTTATTTATTGATTTTCATAATTAATTGATGTATATGCATTTCGCTTTTATTTATAAGCAGTGCTTTCAAGCTATATGTTTAAATTTACTACAGCATTATGCACTGCATCGTATCACAAACACTGCTGCCTCTTAACATAAATCGCAGTGCTTTATTTGTAAGTCACTTTGGATAAAAGCTTTACTAAATGGCTACATGTAAATGTAAATCAGTATGTGTATTCTCAGGGACTCAAAGACGTGACCTTGATGTTGTTAGTTTCATGCTTTCAGATGACATACAGGAACATGATTTCCACTTTGTTGGCAATTGTATATTTGGCATACTGTACAGATCAAATGACACACAAATTGACCTACATAGGGTCTCATCTTGCTGACAACCAACTGAACAAACACAACTAATGCAATAAAAAGTAAAAGTAATTGTTTGCATGACACAATTAATTCATGCTTAATTAATGCAAAGATAACCATCACTGAGTGTTTGATTCATTAAGAAACTAAAATGTTAATTTAATATTAATGAACCAGAAAACTAACAAAAAGTCTTATTAATCTTATTAATAGTCTAGGAGTCATGTAAAATGAATATACAATGAAATGCTGTATTATAATGATATAACTCAAATCATTAGCTAATGATTAATTAAAGTCCACTGCTCAAACGCAAATGCTAATCAAAATGTGGCAATTAACTCATCAAATTGCTCTATTTGTGAATACAACATGTTGATGAAGTATTAATACAAGCTGACACATGTATTTAACAACAATTCACTACATCTATATTAATCAGACAGACACATGTATTATTATTTTGATGCTGATGCATTAAACAAACATTTAAATCAGAGGTGCCCAAACTTTTCTAACAAAGGGTTAAAACCAAACTTGATTGAGGGCTGTGGGCCAAAGGTTAATATATCAAACTGCACTACATCAAAGTTTCCATGCATAATTTTCAAATTATTTCCTAATATTTTAAAATAACTAGAACACATTGCTTTATATTAACTAACGCAGTATATAAAAAATGTATAATGAATTTGTAAGTAAAAACAATCTTATTTATATAATAGAGTTCACTGAGGAATACACTAATCTGCACCTGCCTTTGCATTGATCTGCTCACAGATGCCTTTTGCATGGCCTTCTATCCATCGGGTGACAGCATTTATATTTTTTAAAAATCTGAGTAATTTGCAAAACAAATTTGCTGTAAGTGGACAAAAGACACCGGTAAATGATTATGTGTCTTTTTGGTTCACTTCTGATTGGATCGACAAAAATGCATATTAATGCCAGGTGTGAACAAAGCCTGATTCGACTGATTGACAGACACTGACTTTATACACAGTGCATTCAGATTTAAAACACTGCAGGATTTTTTTTTTTTTTTTTCATTCACTTAGAGCAGGGGGTGCTCGATGTCGTGTAGAGTTGAGCTTTAACTTGCTTCAACACACCTGCCAGGAGGTATTAAACACACCTAAGAGCTTGATTAGCCGGTTCAGGTGAGTTTAGACTTCACAATTTTCACAGTCATGTCACAGAAGTTTTCACACTGCATGACTATCTGGGGTAGTGTTCTGTCGGTGCTGTGTTTATACTGAAAGATGAATCAGCAACATAGCGGTTTCAAACTGCATGACTCCACAATAGGAAGAATCACTGACAACTTTGTATCTGTCCGCAAGCTACGCGTCACAACCAAAAACACACGAGAAGTGACATGGAAACAACGCAAGGTCACGTAGTATATCTTTTATTTTAACAACATAATGAGAAAAACTCCTTTAGTGGTGTAGAAAATACTTATTTTGCTCACCTGGCTTTGAATAGAATTAGCAATTTCTCCTCAACGACCCAGTTGTGGTATTACACGTCAAATTTACACTAGTTTTTCCTCCATTTTTTGTGTCTAAATATACTGAAAATAAGCACTTTTAACTTCTCCCCTAACCTCCAACTAGCCTGCAGATACATATACTGTATTAGTGGATGCTGCTCTCTCATTGGCTGTATGTTATCTTCAATCAGAACACATTTCAGATGGCATAATTTGAATCGCCGACAGATCCAGATGTTTAGCATGCCAAATATCTCACTGGCGTCAGCGGCTCATCAGCAATTCTCTAAGATCACGTCTTTGATAGTTTACACAGTGTGATTGTTACTCGCGTGAATGAGCACCTATTTGCCTGTGATTTCAGGCATTTGTCTGCAATTTCTTAAAACCTGCTGATGAGTCAAAATCGGGGCTAAAATCATGCAGCCTGACCTCAGCATAATTGGGGTTGGAGCTAAACTATGCTGGCCACCAGCCCTCCAGGATCAAGTTAGTGCACCACTGACTTTGAACCTATGGCTGCATCCGAAATCGCCTACTACTCAGTAGGTACTGCATTTGAATTGAAATGTACTACTCAACCATTCAAAAAGTGTACTAAGAGTACTATATAGTATGAAAGTATGCGATTTCGGATGCTGTCTATGTGATACACTGCATGAAAGTTTATTTTCAAAATCCATAATAGGGGCACCTTAAGAAAAAAACAACAACAACTGCATATTAGAATGGTTTCTGAGGGCTCAAGGGACTTGCATTTCAAATGCTCTAGCGCACTGACTTTAATCCTTTACTACACTCTGTACATTTCACTAGCAATGGTAAAAAAAAATAAAAATAAGTAAACGAAAAATACTTGCTAACAATATTTCACATCATTTGTTTGCTGGTATTTTTTACTAATATATTTGCAGGCTTTGTAAACATAAAAGACCTATTACCTGCACATGCACACACAGAACACAAATAAATAAATAAATAAATAAATAAATAAATAAATAAATAAATAAA
>CAIGQZ010000690.1:13580400-13602203 GCA_903798205.1 Danio tinwini
AAATAAATAAATAAATAAATAAATAAATAAATAAATAAATAAATAAACAAACAAACAAACCAAAAACTAAAAAAAGTATATTCATTTTCAAATGAGCTCACTGGCTTTTTTAAACCAATATGTCTGTGCACCAACTACATGGAAGTGCAAGTGCATTGTGTGTCAATCACAGCAGCAGTGTGGATACTGTATGTTGAGATTCTATATCTTGACAGTTTAACCCAAATACAGATTTTCTCTGTAGAATGTGACTTGAACAAGTAACATGTCTGCCATTTTAATTTTGGCAAATGAGTTGGGTTTTTTGTTTTGTTTTGTTTTTTACAATAAATTGTTCTCTACTGTGCATGATCAAATATAGTAATTCCCAATTAGCATACAGTAGGCAACATTTAAAGTGGATCAAAACATTTCATCAAAGTTAAAACAATAAGGATGGTTGTTCAATTGTTTTAGGACAATAGAAAAAAAAAAAAAATAAATCCACAATAAAATATATATATACACACACACACACAGTATACTGTATATATTTGGTCCACTTCAAATGTTGCCTTGCACATTAGTGTTGCTATACTTTTTTTTGTGAAATATTTAGTCTTAAAGGTACAGTATGGTGATCTGCCTAAATGCTAACCTATTAGCATAATACCTTTCAAATACAATCCCTCCCCTGCCGTCCAAAGCCACACCTCCTGAAATCACAAACGCACACATTAAGGATGAAAAAGACCAACTAGATCATGTCATTCGCCAGTTAGAAAACTTTATAAAACTACAATGTTGAATGAAAAACTACTATATTTTATATATTTTATATATTTTATATATAGACCATTTTATCTGCCACGGGAGTTCATCTCTACCTTTATAATCGCTGCATATATTCCACCCGATGCTGATGCAAAGCTTGCTATGAATGAACTTCATGCAGCTATCAGCAAACAACAGCCTGCTCACCTGGATGCTGCTTTTATTGTTGCGGGGGATTTTAATCACTCAAACTTAAAGACAGTGCTCCCCAAATTCCATCAAAACATTTTCTGTCACACACGGGGAAACAAGACTTTGGACCATGTATACACAAACATGGCTGAAGCCTACGCTGTGACCCCCCTCCCCCACCTGGTTCATTCAGATCACCTTTCTTTGTTCCTCACGCCCAAATACTCACCCCTCATCAACCGTGTGAAGCTATCAGTGAGGACCATCAAAGTGTGGCCAGCGGGGGTAGACTCCACACTCCAGGACAGGTTTCAACACACAGACTGGAGTATGGTTGCTTCCCAGGCCACATGTGGCTCTCACACAGACATTAACAGCTACACTTCCTCTGTTCTGGAATACACCAACACCACCATTGACAGTGTTACAACCCAGAAACAGATCACCACATACCCAAATCAAAAGCCATGGATGAACAAGGAGGTGCGCCTCCTGCTGAAGGCACGCAACACTGCCTTCAGATCAGGGGATGCACAGGCCTACAGCACTTCCAGGGCTAATCTGAAGAGGGGCATCAAAAAGGCCAAGCACTGTTACAAGCTGAAGCTAGAGGAGCACTTTTCCAATTCTGATCCTCAGCGCATGTGGCAGGGCATACAGGCCATAAGCAACTACAAACCCAGCCATTCCACACCCACAGCCAAAAATGTCTCCTTCCTGAATGAGCTTAATGACTTTTATGCCTGCTTTGAAAGAGACAATAATGAACCCTACACCAGGATCACTTCCTCAACCGACCACTCACCCATTACACTCACCTCCTCAGAAGTCTACACCGCACTGAGTCGGATCAATGTGCGTAAGGCTGCTGGACCAGACGGTATTCCTGGGCGCGTCCTCAAAACATGTGCAGAACAGCTCGCTGGGGTATTCACAGACATTTTCAACCTGGCAATCCTTAACCTAGCAGCTGTGCCAACAAGCTTTAAAACCACCTCTATTGTGCCAGTGCCGAAACACTCCAGCCCAACATGCCTGAATGACTACCGCCCTGTAGCACTCACACCCATCATCATGAAGTGCTTCGAGTGGTTGGTCCTGGCACATCTGAAAGACTCTCTGCCATCCACACTGGACCCACATCAGTTTGCCTACCATGGCAACAGGAGCACAGAAGATGCAGTCTCCATAGCACTGCACTCTGTACTCACACACCTGGACAATAAAAACACTTACGCACGAATGCTGTTTGTTGACTTCAGCTCAGCATTCAACACTGTCATACCCTCTAAGTTAATGATCAAACTTAGAGACCTGGATATAGACACATCTCTCTGTAACTGGGTTATGGATTTCTGACTAACAGACCTCAGAATGTTAGATCAGACCACATCTGCCCCACCGCCGTCACACTCAACACTGGTGTACCACAGGGCTGTGTGCTGAGCCCCTTCATCTACCCCCTTTTCACCATCGACTGTAGGCCTGTGAACAGATCCAACGCCATCATCAAATTTGCAGATGACACCACAGTGATCGGTCTAATCAGCAACAATGATGAGACTGCCTACAGGGAGGAGATACAGCATCTCGCCACGTGGTGCACCGACAATAATCTGCTCCTTAACACCGACAAGACCAAGGAGCTCATTGTAGACTTCAGGACAGGACGAACAGGCTCACATGATCCCATCCACATCAATAGGATGGCCGTCGAGCCTGTCTCATCCTTCAAGTTCCTGGGGACCCACATCTCCAAGGACCTTTCCTGGACTACCAACACCTCCAGCCTGGTCAAGAAGGTTCACCAGCGCCTATTTTTCTTAAGGCAACTTAAGAAGAACCAGCTGTCATCAGCCGTCTTGGTGAACTTCTACCGCTGCACAATAGAAAGCATCCTGACGAACTGTGTCACAGTCTGGTATGGAAGCTGCTCTGTTGTGGAGCGTAAGGCACTGCAGCGGGTGCTGAAAACTGCCCAACGCATCACAGGGACCACACTGCCAGCCATAGAGAACATCCAGAGGAAACACTGTCTGCGCCGAGCACGCATTATTCTTAAAGATCCCTCTCACCCTGCTCACAGACTGTTTTCTCTTCTGCCTTCTGGCAGGCGCTTCAGGCTCCCCCGGACAATAACCAGCAGACTAAAGAACAGCTTCTTCCCCGGAGCTGTCTCCCTTTTGAACTCTGCTCCCCACTGACTTTTTGCCCCCCTAATACACCCCCACTCTCCTTATAACTCAGACTACTCATAATCACTGCACTACTTAACATTTGCACATTTAAAAATTGCACATATTCATTGCACTGATTGATTCACTTATTTGAACTGTACATACCCACTGCACATGTACATTTGTTAATTATGTACACACCCACTGTACATATACATTTGTAATTATGTTTAACTATCTGCACACTTCTGATTATTAATAGCAACCTGTACATTTATCCATCTATTGTAAATCTCTGTTCATAGCTAACACAACCTGTATATAATGTTCATATTACATCCATTTGTAAATATCACCATAGTTTTTCTATAACTGCACTTTATAACTTATACCTGTATCCTGCACTTGCTGCTATTGCACTCCTGGTTAGACCTAAACTGCATTTTGTTTCCTTGTACTTGTACATGTGTGATGACAATAAAGTTGAATCTAATCTAATCTAAAAAAATATATATTTGAATATTCAAAGAAGTGCAGTAATCAATACAGGGAGTGCATCAAGTTGTCATTGTTAAAAAAATGAGCCAATGCGAATATAAAACCATCTTCACATCAGTAAAGAAGGCTAAGCGGAATAAATTTACTGATGTTTTGTTGTTAAACTAAATAAAATTACATTATTGTTGCTGTAAAAGGTCCCTTATGAAACTGAAAAGAGTCACATCAATCTTTCACCGGAAGATTTCAGTGGCTGAATAACTCTTATGTGCAAAAAACTGCTTCGTAAAAATCTACATAAGCTTTGCGTGGCTAAAATAGTTTTAAAACAGAACATTACCTGTCTAAAAGAAATACTTCAGCCGTGGTGTCATCCTTCCTCCAGCATGCAAAAGTAACTCTAATATTGACTTAGGATTTTAAAAAGTTTTGATTCAGCATTTGCTTTTACAGCTGCCACTTTCTCTCACGTCCACGTGAACACGGTGCACATGCATTAGCGGATCTGTGTGAACAGAGGTGCGCTTTTGTACAAATCTACATTTGCTGACAGACAGTTTGGGCTACTTATCACAAATATGGAAATTGTCGGCCCGACAATATTTAATTGGATGAGCATTTTTTTAGTCCTATGCCTTACCCAAAATATAAAAATACATATAAATACATTAAGATCATATACTTTAATCGTTACTATTGGAATGTGAAGAGACTTTCAACCAGCACAACAAAAAAAGTTTCTGAAGACAATCACCTACTGCACCTTCAACATCAGCATTGTGTGAATTAAGTATGTTACACTTATATTTCAATATTTGTACAGTATATTATCTAATTGCCATAACATTTCAAATAAAGAAATTGCAATTGTGATAAAATTGTTCAAATGCATGAACATGTAGGTGATTTATATCATGGCACATGTCATTTATTATCATAATGTAACATATTCAATACTCTCACCTCCCTGAAATTAAAAGCAATAGTTCACCTCCCTGAAATTAAAAGCAATAGTTATAAAGGTTCTTTTTTTATTCCCACTGTTTTAAGGCTCTTACATTTGTGAGGTTTAAGAATGTTTTGTGTGTTGTTACCAGTGGTGTAAAGTAACATATTACAAATACTCAAATTACTGTAATTGAGTAGTTTTTTTCTGAGAAATTGTAGGTTACAAAGTAGTTTTAAAAATGTGTACTTTTACTTTTCCTTGAGTACATTTTTAGTGCAGTATTGGCACTTTTACTTCACTACTTTCCTTCAACCTGTAGCAACTACTTTCTTTTTTTTATTATTTTCAAGGCAATTTACAGTTGCAGCAAACTGTTTGGAAGCATTAAAAGTTTCCAAGTAGATGTCCAAAATCGTTACACTCATTGACCCAGAGACTGTTAAGATGCATGTCACTGATGAGAAGATGAAGGATGTTTACTGTACGAAGACTGAAATGGCCTTAAACACCCAGCAGGCACAAGACGTCAACATGATGTCAGATTGTTGTTGCACCCCAACATCGTGGGAATGTTGCATTTTGTTTAAAAGTGAAAATTGGGTTGACATCAGAACCCAACATCAGGCCGACGTCAGTGTCCAACGTCCAAACTAAAATCAACCGAATATCAACATCTAATCATGTTACAGCTTGACAATGTGTGGGTTTCCACTATGACGTCTATTAGATATTGTATTTTGGTTGCCGTACCTGACGAATAAATGTCAGTATTTGATGTTAACATGACGTTTTTTTGAGATAATGGCTCGAAGTTGGATTTTGGTTACTTTTTAACACAATCTAAAATCAACCAATTATCAACGTCATTTGCGTCGTTATTGGACATCAAAATAACGTTGTCCTTAGATGCTGGCTGGACAATAAATTTTGGTCACCTGATGCCATGACCCAAATCTAACCTATTAATAACATCTTATGACATTCTGTGCCTGCTGGATAATAACTAAATGCACTACAGAATGTTACGTTTACACACATCCACAAATTACATGTAAATGCATCAGCTTTTTACAGCATAATACTCACTATGTTTTACTCATACTTTGAGTCATATCTACAACAGATACTTTTACTCTACTTGCATTACATTTTTGGGCAAGTAATAGTACTTTTACCCAAGTATGATGTTTCAGTACTTTTTCCACCACCGGTTGTTACTTGTTTTTTTGTCTTGTGTGATGTTTATATATTCTATGATGCACCAATAATTGCCCATTGGGCTTATAATAATACACGTGACCTTGAACAGCATTAAAAATTGTGAATGATCTATTTCTGTGCATATCTACAAATCTTCCAAAGACCACATACTCTGCACCTGGAATATTCCCAATTCACAAATTCACCTCTCCAGAACATGTGAATGCTGAACAGAGACCGGTATCACTCACTCTCCGTCTTTACAAAAGCATAACAAAAGAATGCTCATCCCTCAGGAAACCACAAAGGTATTTAGGCGGAAACGCTCTCAGACTTTCCACACAATCCAGCGCCATCTCTGTGATATCAGACACCTCCCAACCTCTCTGCCCTGTCTCTCATCACCGATGTGGTAACTCTATCTCCCTCCAGTGCCACTCACAGGATGCGGAACTGCAGATTTTAACCACTCTCTTCCCGGAAAATGTTTATTTAGCTGTGTCTCCTGAGAGTCGCTTCCTTTCTCGGAGCTCAGCCTATGATCAATGACCCGTCATATCCCCGTGGCAGTCCTCCTCAACCTTATGCATTATATCTCCTCCTCCTCTCTCTCTCTCTTTCTTTTTTTCTTTTTTGTTCCTTGCTCATTTGCTTTCGCCTGGCTGAAAGTCATTATGTGCCCGAGATGAAAAAGTCGCTGTCTCCTCTCCACAAAAGCCCGGGGTTCAGAGACTAGAGATGGAATACACTTGTAACTTTCCCCAAAATGGCCTTTGAAGCCTCTGTGAACGTGCTGGAACTGGGATGGCAGTGCTTTGAGCTTGTCCACTAACAATGCTGGATGCAACAGTTATAGAGTACGGCAGAAGAGGTATAAGTCAACAAGTCAAATTCAAATTGATTTGGTTTACTTTTTAATTCATGTTGTGCACTCAAAAATCAATAATAATTCAGGAACAGTGTTGGAGAGATACTTTTGAAGTAATGCATTACAATTGTTGTGATCGCCCCGCTGGCTGTTTGCTCCACTGGAGATTACATCCTGTAGTCTGTTGTAATTGCCAACGGTGTTTTGTCTGTTGAAGATTACTTCCTACCGAACTATAAATCCCAGAAGTTATTGCACCAATCACTTTTGCCACAGCTGACGGTCATTTGGACGCACACACACACACACACACACACACGCACACACGCACACACACACACACACACACACACACACACGCACACACGCACACACCCACAAACGCATACACGCACACACACACTTGAAACTCATTATCACTGATTACCTGGACTATTTGAACCACTTATTTTCACACACACACACATTGCTGAATATTGTCTGAGCTGTCGCACTCATTACATGAGCGTGTTTTGTTTCCTGTTTTTGACCTTGGACTGTTTATCGTGTTTTGATTCTTTGCCGCCTGCCCTGAACCTTTTACCTGTTTTTGGATTACGCTTTTTGGATTGTCTAGCTGTTGCAATCAATTCAAAGCACGTCCCTTGGTTTCTTGTTCTCGACCTTTGTATGGTTTATCGGGTTTTATTTTATTTCTAATTCTTTGCCGCCTACCCTGAACTTTTGCCTGTCTTTGGATTATGGTCTTGGATCATCTTCTACACTATATGTGCTGGTTTTCGACCCCTGCCTGCTTGACTATTTTAAATAAAGCTGCATTTGGAACTACACCGTCTGCTAGTCACAACAACAATATTGAGACACTGGTAACAGAAAATAAATAAATAAATAAATAAATAAATAAAAGAATAAAAAAATAAGCAAAAAAGTAATTAGTTGCCTAGTGTGCTACGCTACTTTTAAGTTACTTTTTCTTTCCTCACTTTTTTTTTTAAAATAGAGGAGCTCTGCAATTCAAAATGCACTGTATAACATACACCTTCATTTTCCAAAAAAATTATGAGAATACTTCCATCGCATAAATGTAAAGCTCTGGCTTGCCATCTTAGTTTCTGTCTGTTCCCATGAGGAGCAAATTCAATCACCAAATGAGTGATTCAACGTCACTATGTTCATTTGAATTAAACAATTTTTTAAGCTAATTAATTTTAGTAAAACGTAACTCAAATATTATAACTTACTTTTATGTAATGCATGACTTTATTGTCTGAACACAAATACATTCAATGCCATCACATAAATCACATTAAAAAAAAATAAATAAATAAATAAATAAATTTAAAACCCAGTATTTAAAATTCTAATGGCAGTCAGCACAAAGGGCATTTGATGTCAAAGGACACATTTTTTTTTACTTGAGGTTGCCTAAAACGTTTTTTTGATGGCAAGAGCTGAAATTTTATATTTAAAAGATAGGAACAATCTTCAAAAAATGACGTGCTTTCTGTTTAATTATAATTGAATACATTCATGTAGTTGTCTTTATGCTTTACTATTTTACTATTTTTACTACTCGACACAGATTTAGCTTTTCCTTAATTGGCAACACTCCATACCATGCATACCATGCAATCAAGTCACAACACTTTCAACCAAGTTCTTGTATACCATCTCTAGAATATCCTGACTCACACCAAATTGTCGTAACCTCCTAATGAGATATAATCTCTGCATTGCTTTTTAAAAATGCGCTCTACATTACACTTGAAAATGTGCATGATTGCAAGATTAAACCAAGTTTAAAACTTGTTGATTAATTCCTAGTTCAGAATTTTAAGCTCATTAAGTATTTAAAGAAAAAAAGAGAGAAAAACAATTATATACACGGACCCTGTCCTCACTGAGATGTCATTTTTTAAAAAACTGGTGTTTTTTGAAAACACTTCCCCTGAAAATAAATCAGAAAATGGAATTTTCATGTTGAAGTATCTCTGAGGTATGTGAAAACATGAACTAGAAGTCATGTGTATACCTAGACATCTATGAATATGCAATTATGTCATTTTTAGGTGCTATTAACTTTTGCAGTGCTGCTTGAGATAAATGATTATTTTAACCATCTATATATTGCATCCCTGCAAACATTACTCAAACATGAGGACACAATTGCTTTTCAGACCATATAATTGTGTTGGTAACAAATTTTCCCCAATATTGTTCTAGCTCATGTTATGTTATGTTATTTATCATTCTGGCTGGAGCCGATGAAGATGGCTGCCTCCGTGTCGTGCTCTGCAGTTGTCTTTGTGTTTTTGTTAGTTCATCCTGTCTTCAGTGATATTCCTACAATTAGTTTCACCAGAGACGAATTGTTGGACATTCGGACGCATACACCACCAAATATTTTTTTTAGATTTGGACCTATGCGATGTTTTGTTGGACATTGTAGTCGGCGGAGCCACACTCTTGCTCAAACGCTTTCAGACACGCAGACGAGGGAAGCGTGCAGGCGCGCTTGTGAAACTCAGACAGCGCGGGTTTCGAACCGCGTTGCCTAGCATCCATCTGGCAAATCTTCGCTCTCTACCCAACAAAATAGACGAACTCATTCTGCTCTCCCAGACAAACAAGGATTTTTCGCATTCAGCTGCTCTGTGCTTCACGGAAACCTGGCTGAATGACACCATAACGGACAACGCGCTTCACCTACTGAGCTATCAGCTGTTCAGAGCGGATCGCGGCGAAGAATCGACGCGGAAATCGCGTGGTGGCGGGACGTGCTTTTACATCAACGAAAGGTGGTGTACAGATGTAACAGTTTTAAAAACGATGTGCTGTCCAGATCTAGAAGCACTGTTTATTAACTGTAAGCCTTTCTACTGCCCGCGCGAGTTCTGCTCGTTCATCCTCGTCAGTGTTTACATTCCTCCGCACGCGCATGCGTGCCTGGCGATACAGAAACTAGCTGATCAGATCACAGTGATAGAGCAACAACACCCGGACTCTGTTTTAATCATTCTCGGGAATTTTAACAAAGCAAAACTATCCCATGAACTGCCAAAATATAGACAGCATGTTACATGTCCTACAAGAGACAGTAACATATTGGATCACTGCTATACCCCAATAAAGGATGCATACCGCTCTGTCCAACTAGCAGCTTTGGGGCACTCTGACCACTGTTTGATTCATCTCATACCAACCTACAGGCAGAAACTGAAAAGAGCCAAACCTGTATTACGATCTGTGAAAAGATGGACTAACGAAACAGAGCGGAATCTACAAGCCTGTTTCGATCTCACAGATTGGAGTGTCTTTGAAGCTGCTGCAAACGATTTGGATGAGCTCACAGAGACTGTAACATCTTATATCAGTTTCTGTGAAGACGTGTGCATTCCTACCAGGACACAACTCACATACAACAATGACAAACCATGGTTTACTGTAAAACTCAGACAGCTACGTCAGGCCAAGGAGGTTGCTTACAGGAATGGGGAGAGGGCCTTGTATAAGCAGGCCAAATACACACTGGAAAAGGAGATCAGAGTCGCAAAAAGGAACTATTCTGAGAAACTAAGGAGTCAGTTCTCATCCAGCGACTTAGCATCTGTGTGGAAAAGTTTGAAAACCATTAAAAACTATAAAACACCATCTCCCAGCACTGTAGACAACCAACGACTTGCAAACGACCTGAATGAGTTTTACTGCCGGTTTGAGAAAACCCACCACACCCACTCTAAACTGCTGTTTACATCACCATTAATACCTCCACCTCCGCCCGCCTCCCCCATACCTGCACTTCAGTTCAGTGTAGATGATGTGCGCCAGGTCTTCCAGAAACAGAGGAGGAAAAAAGCTCCAGGAACAGATCTTATAACACCAGCCTGTTTAAAGTCCTGTGCTGACCAACTGGCCCCCATCTTCACCCTGATCTTCAACAGATCACTGAAGCTGTGTGAAGTGCCCTCCTGCTTCAAACGCTCCATCATCATTCCCATACCAAAGAAACCCAAACTCACAGGACTAAATGACTACAGACCGGTGGCGCTGACATCTGTGGTCATGAAGTCTTTTGAAAAACTGGTGCTGGCCCACCTGAAGGACATCACTGAACCCTCACTGGACTCTCTTCAGTTTGCCTACAGAGCAAACAGGTCTGTGGATGATGCAGTCAATATGGGACTGCATTATGTTCTGCAACACCTAGACAGACCAGGGACCTATGTGAGGATCTTGTTTGTTGACTTCAGCTCAGCTTTTAACACTATCATCCCAAAACTTCTCCTGCCCAAATTAACTGAGCTCTCCCTGCCCACCTCTGTCTGTCAGTGGATCAACAGCTTCCTAATGGACAGGCAGCAGCTGGTGAAGCTGGGAAAATTCTCATCCAGTACCCGCACAATCAGCACTGGCGCCCCCCAGGGGTGTGTCCTCTCCCCACTGCTCTTCTCCCTGTACACGAATGACTGCACTTCGAAAGACTCCTCTGTCAAGCTCCTAAAGTTTGCAGAGGACACCACACTTATCGGCCTCATTCAGGACAGTGACGAGTCTGCTTACAGACAGGAGGTTAAGGAGTTGGCTGTCTGGTGCAGTCACAACAACCTGGAGCTGAACACACTCAAAACAGTGGAGATGATAGTGGACTTCAGGAGAAACCTCCCTGCTCCTCCCCCACTGAGCATCATGGACAGCATTGTGGCAGCAGTGGAGTCATTCAGGTTCCTGGGCACCACCATCTCTCAGGATCTGAAGTGGGACACTCACATTGACTCCATTGTCAAAAAAGCTCAACAGAGGCTGTACTTTCTTCGTCAGCTGAGGAAGTTCAACCTGCCAAAGGAGCTGCTGAAACAGTTCTTCACCTCCATCATTGAATCAGTCATCTGCACTTCAATAACTGGTTTAGCTCAGCTACCAAATTCGACCTCCGAAGACTACGTCAAATAGTTCGGACTGCTGAGCGAATCATTGGTACAACCCTCCCTACTCTCCAAGAACTGTACTTATCCAGAGCGAGCAGAAGGGCTGCTAAAATCACTCTGGACCTCTCACACCCAGCACACTGCCTCTTTGAACTTTTACCTTTTGGTCAACGCCACAGAGCACTGCGCACCAGAACAGCCCGACACAGAAACAGTTTCTTCCCTCAGGCAATCCATCTCATGAACACTTGATGATGATAATAATTGTGGAACCAACATCACTACCTGCTATACACTTTTTTTATACACACATACACTTATTTAACAACACACTTTACATGCCAATTTGCACATAACACCTGCACATATTATGTTGTATATAGTAATACACCTGTACATACACTTGTCAATTTGTATATTGCATTCACTACTTTTTAAAATATATTTATTATCTGTTTTTTAATCCTCTGTAATTCTGTTGCACTGCAGAAGCTCTGTCACGAAAACAAATTTCTCGTATGTGTGAACATACCTGGCAATAAAGCTCTTTCTGATTCTAATTCTGATTCCTGGTATCATCTCAGAGAACTTTTAATACATTCCACACATACACAGTAATATATTTTAAATATAATTGAGTGACTTATGAAAAAGATAGTTTGTACATGGACCGTTTTAAAACAACACCACAATTTTCAGATGTTTTGAAATTACTGTGGACACACCCCGAAATTTAAAAAAAGTTTCACATTGCATTTTCTATTAACATATACCATTGAGTTCTCTCACTCCAAAATACCTTGCATTATATAAGTAAAATGAATTGAAAATCACATTCAGCAGAGGTATGAAGGCTGATGTTATTAACAAAAGTGTTTATGCTCAGAGCATAAAAACC
The DNA here is from genome assembly GCA_903798205.1 of Danio tinwini. NCBI lineage: Eukaryota > Metazoa > Chordata > Actinopteri > Cypriniformes > Danionidae > Danio > Danio tinwini. Next base: position 13,592,861 of record CAIGQZ010000690.1, read on the forward strand.
ATCCATAATAAAACATATAAATCTCCACATCGAAAATTACTCATAATCCTTTTTGAGCCAATTCAGTACGGCGCCACACAAGCATAAACCTCTGATGTAAGCAGTACTAATGAGGTCACAGGGGCAGGACCTCTCTTTTTGTGCAGTTCAGATGTGTGGAGAGTGAGTAAGAATCTCATATCTGGCACAAAAAAACCCTTCCCCATCCATCATCACCAGAGCAGTGGCCTCCGAAGAGATGCCTTCATGAAGACGATAATGCATTTTACACATAAGCCAACATGAAAAATCTGGAACTCAAAAGTTGCACTTCTGTATTAATGTTATGTGCTGAAACAGGATATTCAACAGGGAACACACTTTGAGGTAATTTAGGTTTTTGAGGTAATTTAGGTTTCGGAGACTGGAAACATCTAGTAAAACCACATCTTTGTAACCATGCCTTTTTCATCTCTCTTTCATGAAGTGCAATCTTCATGATTCATATTTATTTATTTATTTATTTATTTATTTATTTATTTGTTTGTTAATTATATAATTAACTCATTTGTTAATCAAATAATGAATGAATGAATGAATTAATTAATTAACTTATTTTTGTTAATTTATGTATTCATTTGTTAATTAATTTATTTATGTACTTATGTGTTAATAATTATTAATTAATTTATTTATTTATTCATTGATCTATTTACTTATTTGCTAATTTATTTATCTATGTACTTTTTCATTTGTTAGTTTATTTATTTATTTATAGGAGATGAGCATAATTAAGTTTCAACTTGATCAAAAGGGAAGAAGTGGAAGAAGTTAAAGCTCTTTAAAGATTAAAAAGACTTTACAATCTTGCAATACATGTATCTTAAAGAGCCTCTATTATTGGTTTTTGAAAATGACCTTCCATGCATTGAGTAACACAACACTAAGTGAATGAGAACATCCAGCTGAGGTTTAACTCTGAAAGTGCACTGTGTTTAAAACTATTGATTCTTTAATGAAAAAGTCGACTCAGAGTCAAATAAGTGAGTCGTGTTGGGTTTGGATCTTTTGCCTGAACACATTAATGTCGGCAAGGTACATCATCAAATATGTTCTGCCGGTTCCAGTATAACATGAACGCCCCTCTCTCTTCAGACACTAGCAGAGCACAGGGGATCATGGGACTGATTATGACACGAATACGACAATCACTGACAGATGGGGATTTGGCTGTGGTCAATAAAGGGTTGAAGTTCATTTTTACAACAATACCACAGCATAGCCAACCTAGTGCTGTGTTTGTTCCTGTCATTTTTCAGATTTTTGATACAATAACCAACGCTGCAGCGCAGTATATGCCAGCCGTTTGCTATTAAAGGAAGAAGCAGCAGACACTACTATGTATGGGACTTTGTCAGACTTTGACTGGACTTGTTACAGTTCATATGGACCAGTTTTCTTCTTTCTCCGGGTCATAACATGTAAGTGTAATTAAAAGTGTTGCCTTGTTCTCTGTAGTTTGCAAAATATGTATTTAATTGTGTTGTAACAATCAGTCTACATGGCTTGTAATCACTTATCTATTATAGATAAGTGCTTGTAATTTACTTCTCAGGTTAAATCTTCTATTCACATATTGCGTCCAAAACCATGTTGAAAACGCAACACACGTTTCTTCCTTTACCGATTTAAATGCGTGTCTGAACTTGCGATCCTCTGCCATTTGCCTTTGCTATGGCCTCCATCAGCGGTTCCTCATATGCGCTGCACAGTCAATTTTCAAATTAGTTCAACTTTTGCCACTGTGTGGATTAATATTGAATGTGTGTTGCTGTTATTACTTGGGGTTAAGTTTAAAAATAGAGTAATATGCTGGTGTTTAACTTCATTGCTTTATTGCATTCCTGCATTGTGTTCACACATATACTCTGTTGCACTCTGAGTACTTCATAAGCGTGCTGAGCATGTTTCTCTGTCTCATGCTAAACCCATTCAACCAATCACAACCAACTGGGTCATCAGACCAATCAGTGGAGATTAGCTTCTCGCAAAGGAGGTGTTTGGGAATAAATTAATTACTGAACAAATCATATGGGAGTCATTGGGATAATGAGGTAAAAATAAATGCATATTATAAGACAATGAAAGTGTTTTTTGACCTTGCATACATATCAGCCTGTTGTTGGAGACCCCCCAAACCAAAATATGACCTTTCATAATGCATACTAGGGGCTCTTTAATACTATCAAGCTGATTATTGCACAAATAAAGTATTTTGACCCCATTTATGCCTTCTTGGAGTGTTATTATAATTGCGGTGCTATTATTATGAGATTGTAACACGGTGGCACAGTGGGTAGCACAATCGCCTCACAGCAAGAAGGTTGCTGGTTTGAGCCCCGGCTATGTCAGTTGGCGTTTCTGTGTGGACCATGTTCTCCCCGTGTTGACGTGGGTTTCCTCCAGGTGTTTTGGTTTCCGCCACAGTACAAAGACATATGCTATAGGTGAATTGAAAAAGCTAAATTGGCCGTATAGTGTATGTGAGTGTGTGTAGTGTTGAGTTGCGGCTGAAAGCTGCTGGATAAGTTGGCGGTTCATTCCACTGTGGCGACCCCTGAATAATAAAGGGACTAAGCCAAAAATAAAATGAATGAATGAAGAAATAAATGGATATTAAGAGATTTATTTAAATTGTTTTATTTTATTTTACTTATATAGCAATACAATAGAAACATGAAAAATAATTTTCTGGCTATTCATTTTATATATATATATATATATATATATATATATATATATATATATAATAAGTAATTAATAATAATAAAAAACACTTTTTAAATCAATGAATTTTGTTAAATATCTATAAATGTCCATTTGTGCAATTGTTATGATTTATTTATTTATTTATTTATTTATTTATTTATTTATTTATTTATTTATTTATTTATTTATCTATTTATTTATCTGTTTGTTTATAATAATAATAATAATAATAATAATAATAATAATAATAATAATAATAATAATAATAATAATTATTATTATTATTATTATTATTATTATTATTATTATTATTGAATGTAAAATAAATTAAATAATAAAGTCAGAGACAAAAGACTGTAAATTACATAATTGAAACTATTTTCTATTTGTTTCTTTGTGTGTTTATGAATTGATTAATTAAATCATTAATTAATTCATAATTACATAATTTCAATTAGACCATCTTGACATTCTAAAAAGCACTGAAAATCTACTTCTGGAAAAGGAGGTTTCAAAAATGTAACAAGCTTTATTGCTTTGACATTGCATTTGAGTTTAGGCTTTGGAAACATTTTGTGTAATGATCATTTAGAACAAGAATCATGCACTGCAAATCAAACCACTTAAAAAGTTAATTAGATTATAATTTAATGTTAACTTTGTCAAGCTTAGACAGTGCCATTATCTATTTATGTCTTATCATCAAATTACATTTTCCATAAATACTCCTATTTTGTACCTTAAAGACCTGAAAACTTTCATCTGCAGTTCCCCATCTACTTCTACTCTTTTCTCTTGACTTTTCTGAAACCAACATCAACTTAAATCGTGTTCTTCTGCATCAAATCATGTGTAAAGTTAAGGCATATCATTGTACCATTTCACCCATTAATGCCTAGTTTCAGAAATAAAACAAATGATTCCAATGTAGGTTTCATGACATTTTATTTTTAAATGAGGTAAAAAAAAAATCCCATTCCCCTTGTCATGTTTGATTTGGAATAATTGCCTATTATACTAATTGGCGTCTTATTGTAATGTTGGATATGCCTTTACTTAAAGGTCACTGTAATTGCTTAAATTAGCATGGACCATTATTCACATGATGAGAAGTGCCATATATATTGCTTGTCAAGACCACCACACTTAGTGCAGAGTGAAACATTATGGATTGTGCTAAGATGCGGGAAGTGCTAGACTGAGCAATAAGCCTCATATGACTCAGTCTAAGTTAAACCCTGTTGACATGCTGCGTCAATTTGAAAAATACATGCATATAGTAGATGTCTATATATCATAAATGAACTACTGCTACTACTACTACTACTACTACTACTACTACTACTACTACTACTACTATTATTAAGAAGAAAGAATGAAGAAGCAGAAGAACAAAAAAGAAGCATGAATAAAAAGAAGAAATAATGAAGAAAATAAAGAATGTAGAAGGAGAAGTCAAGAAGAAGAAGAAAAAGAGCAGCCTCTAAAAGTAGCCTGTTCTCACGTGCTGTGTCATGCCAAGTCAATTGCATCAGTTTTAGGATAGTTTTGATAAAGTATAATTGAATACCAAAAAAAAAAAACTAACAAAAAAAAAATACATACAACAGAAACAAATCAATTCAACTCATTAAAACAAATCAATAAAAAAATAAACAATCATTTAATTAATAAAATTAATACATAAAAAACTATACGTGTGACATTGAATCTAATAATAAAATAATTAGAATGAAAATATGACAAAAGCTGACAAAAGCAAACTGAGGATATGAGGCATCTACAATACTGGTTAACACTTTACAATATGGTTGTATTAGTTAATGTTACTTGATGCATTTACTAACATGAGCAAACACTGAACAATAAATCTATTACAGTATTTGTTTATGTCTGTTAACATTAGTTAATGCAAATACAGTTGTTCATTGTTAGTTCATGTTAACTCACACTGCATTAGATTAACTAATGTTAACAAGGATAAATTTGAATGTTAGTAATGCATTAGTAAATGTTGAACTTTAATAAATGATGTAAAAGTATTGTTTATTATTAGCTCATATTAGTAAATACATAAACTAAAGAATCCTTATTGTAAAGTGTGCCCATTTTTTAGAACCATCTTCAAAACAAGAACACAGATACACGGACGAACGAATGAACAAACAGACGGACGAACAAACGAACGAACATAAAACTACACTGTAAAAAAAATCTGTAACTTTACCGTTTATTTCCGGCAGCAGGGGTGCCGAAAAAAAAAATAAAATAACGGCCGTTAAATTACAGAAATTTACTGTAGAATAAGGGCTTACTCACACTATGCTATCCGAACCGTGCCTAGGCCCCTTTCTGGGATCGTTTGAGAAGTGTGACTGCTATGAATCGGGCTCAGGCACAGTTCACTTGGGCGGCCCTGGCCCGGTTGGAAGAGGTGGGCTTGAGCGCGGTTTACTAGGGCTCAGGCGCAGTACGCTTACAGTGTGAGTGCAAGCGTGCCTAAGCCCGAAACTGAAAGCGAGACGTGACTTTTAAGGGACTGTTTCATATGGATTAATTAACCATTCGTACTGTTCAATGAACGCAAACTGTCGTAGATTATTAAAAACGCAAATCTCTCACTGCACGTCAGCGTGCTTTGGCCCGGTTCAAGGCAACTGTACATAGTGTGAGTATGGCCTAACAGAGGGTGAGTTACAGAAATTTACCAGAAATTTCCAATAAAGGACATTTCTGTACTTTAATGTCCATTATTTTATGGTAAATTTCTGTAATTTAACAGCCGTTATTTTACGTCTTTTTTTTTTTAGCACCCCAGCTGCCGGAAATAAACTGTAAAATTACGGATTTCTTTTACAGTGTACTATGAAAATAAGCAACAAACACAACTGAGAACTCCTTTAAAGTACGCACAAACTGGAAGTTGCTGCAAACTTTTATTTTATTATGATGACATTTTCCAACTGATGGAATGTTAAATAGGGGGTGGTGTTTTCTTTTTGTACTCCTCCTCTCATCTTACAGTTGGGTAGGTGTGGACAAATACATATTTTGCCCAAGCCATCTGCCAATCCAGAGCCAACTGTCAGAGTACAGTAGCAGCAAATGGTTAGATTTTGATTATAGAAGACCAAAACATATTGTTGCAGTATTTTTGTGTTTATTTGTTCTAACACTAACATTGCTAACTTGCAAAATACAAATTGTAAAATGTAATTCAAGGCAGACTTTAAATAAGTCCCTGAAGCTCAAAATGTGTCCTTTGTCGACAGGGTAAAGAAGGATATATATCTTGAGCTGAATTCCATTCTGAAGAAAACGGGGCATTCTGGAAGATAATTCCAGATTGCAGAATTAAAAATTAAGTATATATTAATAATTATTATATAATAATAAATTATTACTATTTATTATATAAAATATAAACAGGATGCCACTCAAAAGGAACATTAATTCATTGAACAAAATGTAAAATACAAATGTGTGTAATTTTCTAAATTACATTGTCATTATGTCAGACTGTTTATTTGTTTCTTTGGTTTGTTTGTGGCTGCATAGATTTACATATTTGAAACACTCAGCATGTTCTTATTTTATAGAAAGTAGAAGCTTAAAACAAAATTTGGTCCTAGCTATTTCTTACCATCACAAAGCTTAATGTAAGCTAAAAATAGAACATCGCTCTTCTAACTCTGCATGATCCCCAAAATGTGTATGTTTAATTCTAGCAAATGTACAATAAGACGCCCTTAGTGTTAATAAGTTTGCAAAAATAGAAAACCTTGTAGAAAAAAAAATGAAGTAAAACAGCTCATATAATATTTAGCTTGACCTTATAATGTGGAAAGACTTGGTTTTAAAGGTTAAGTACCTTTTAGATCATTTGTTGAAAAGATGTTTAAGGTCTATTACATTGTAGGATTTGTGCAATCACAGACTCAACTCCAATCTTTCTTATTTCACAACCAGATCAAGAGAATTTAGTCCTTTTGATGTTTCCAAAACAATCCACAAAATTGCTCTATAGTCACCATTAAATATTTATGTTTCATTTGACCCCACATAAATAAAAATAAAAACACACGTCAACATCACTCAAAAAAACAAAAAATCTAAGAGAACTTATAAAACTTTAACATAATTCTGTATAATTCAAATCGTCATAAAACAGGTTTTAAGTATTGCCTTGTCAGATGAACGAAACAAATTATTCAATGGTAATGCTGTGAGGGGTGCAAAATGAATAGTGCAACTATCACCAAATATAGCGGAGTGAATTTTGATCTGTTTGCTAATTGTAGTCGCTAAGGGCTTAACAGCCTCAGCAGTCGGTTGTAGTATCACTAACAGGAAAAAAAAAACAACACAAGTGTAAAACTAGAAGCAAATATCAAAGCTGCACCATCTGTCAGCCAATTTGACTCTAAAATTAAAATCTGATTAGGCAGATTATGTGGGTGGCCTTAATTCAGTTCCTATTTATTTCAAGGAGTTCCTAAAACAAGACACATGAGCTGAAATGCTGAAATCTCGTCTCATCAGGGCTGCATTTATTTAAACAAAAATACAATAAAGCAATAACATTGTGAAATGTCATTTTGTTTTAAATTTAAGTTTTAAAATTATATTATTTTATAATGCATTTTTTTATTCAAAGCTGAATTTTAAAGAGCCCCTTTGACAGTATGCATTAAAAAAGGTCATATTTTGGTTTTGGGGGGTCTCTAACAACAGGCTGATATGCATGCAAGGTCAAAAAAACACTTTCATTGTCTTATAATATGCATTTCTTTTCACCTAATTATCTCATCGACTCTCATTTGATTTGCTTGGTCTGATGATCTAATCTGTTGCGATTGGTCGACTGTATATTGTCAACAATATTGTTGAAGTAGTCAGAGTGCAGAGTATATGTGTGAGCGCAGTGCAGGAGTGCATTAAAGCAATGCAGTTAAACGCCAGCATATTGCTCTATCCTTAACCATAAGTAAAAAGACTTCACATTCAGTATTAATCCACACAGTGGCAAAAGCTGAGCTATTTTGAAAGTTGACCGATATACGTGTGTAGGAATAGCTTATGGTGGCCATAACAACGACAAATGGCAAAGGATCGCAAGCTCACAAATGCATATAAATCTGTGAGAAAGCAGCACGTGATGCGTTTTCAATATGACTTTAGACGTGATATGTGAATATAAAGAGTTAACAGGATAAACTGCAAGCCGCGTGGAGCGATTACAAATTACAAAGCACAATTAAATACATGTTTTGCAGGATATAGGAAACAAGTAAGTAACCATTTTAATCACATTTACTTAAACTTGAAATAGAGGAAGAAACTGATCCATGAACTGTGTACTGATAAAGTTCCTGTCAAGCTCTGACAAAGTCCCATACATCAATAGTCTCTTCTGATCCTTCCTTTAACCAATGAATCCCCCGATGGAGGGTAGATTATTGCAATAATCACCAGAACTATAGGGGTGAAACGGATCACTGTTGATCCGTGATCCGTACGGATCATAACTCACGGTTCGGACTGCACGTGACCCGCGGATTAATAATTTATATATATATATATATATATATATATATATATATATATAAAAGTTGTGGTGGGACCTACCTAAATGCTTTCTTAAGCTATTAATTCAATGTGTTTTCTGTCACTGCTTGTTTAGCCTACATTAATGCATTCAGTGTAAAGCTGCACAATTAAACATTAAAAGATTGTGATCTCAGTTCAAACCCGCACAACATGAGCAATAAATGGTAATGATTTGCATATGTTTATTAATCCTTCTGCATTAATCCTTCTGCATTAATCCTGCTGCATTCAAATCTGTCTCGAGAGTGCTTCAGTTTTTACACTTTTTTCAGTGAGTTACAAACAATGAAATAACACAGAAGTGCTGGGAGAACATTTTATATTTCAGATATAAACACTAATGTTTGTTGTAAAGATTAAAATCACTGTTTAATGAAACATGTCGCTGGTGAATTTTTGACGCTGGTAAAAGCAATTACACTGTGTAACCAACAGATGGCGACCAACAACCATTAAAATTGTGTCACTGAATAGGCTTTCAAATATAATACACCTACAGGAGTATAATGAATACTGATGGGTCATCTGATGGCTCAGGATGGCGCCGCGGATGGCTGCCTCGGTGTGGAGCTCTCCAGTGTTTGCACTATTTCTGTTAGTCTGTCCTGTTTTATGTTCATCAAACACAAATATTTATTGCCTTTTCTTTTCTTGTATTTAATTTTGTGTTGTCACTTGTCACTTTATGTACACTGGAAGCTTCTGTTGCCAAAACAAATTCCTTGTGTGTGTGAAGCACACTTGGCAATAAAACTGATTCTGATTCTGATGAAACATGAAGTTTTATGTGTGAATTGTTGAATCATTAATTGAAGATAGATATTATCTGTTGTACAAGATGTTAGATTTCTATATTTAGCATTATCAGCAACAGTAGCAAAGATCATATTTCATAATGAATACTTTCCTTTTTTAGCTGGTTCTTTCTTGATTTTTATTTTTATTAACATTACAGGTTCTAAGTTCTGTTTGTTAAAAGCAATGT
>CAIGQZ010000690.1:13661595-13671950 GCA_903798205.1 Danio tinwini
TATCTATCTATCTATCTATCTATCTATCTATCTATCTATCTATCTATCTATCTATCTATCTATCTATCTATCTAAAATTACTCATCAATTTTAGGCAAAATCTGTGTATGAGGAAAAATGTCTTCACATCCTCTTCACACAACAGTGGAGTGTACACCAATTAAAATGAAAATCTATACCGCTGTCATCTAATCATTTCACTGCTCACTGGATATTAACTATGATTTCTCTAAGGAGAGATGACTAGAATTAAAAGAAAAGGGAGAAAAAAACCCTCCTGCATGGGGAGGAAGAGAGCTCAAAAAAGAGCCAGTCAATTTTGATTGACTCGTTGTATTTACAGAAATATGCTGCTGACAGCTGAAGCAATCATGGGATGTTGAAGGATGACAGGGACGGTTCAAGAGAGACGGCTGACATGTGACAGAACTGTGTCTTTCTCATTCCAGGCATGAACAAATAATAATTTGATGATGATATACCTGATGTTTGCTCTTTTATATCACTTTTTGTTTTGTTTTTTGGCCAAGTGTCTTTTTGAAGTTTTAAAACTTCCCTGTGTGATAACGGAATGTATCTATAATTCATTTGATGTAATAAAAGGGCCGTTCGCTTTAATCTCTCATTGACCATCTGATCACAAGCTAAAATTTAATATTCCAGCTGCAACATGACAACTGAGGAGAAGCACGCTGCATAGGCATATCAAAAGAGTTATATCTAAAAAATAATAATAATAATAAATAGGCAGTGAAGAGTAAAAATTGCAAAATTGTATAAATAAACTCTAAATAAATAAAAGAATAACTCTTAGCACACCAAGTTATTAGAAGAAACCAATAATAAAAGGTATGATACAATCATGTTACATTCATACACAAATGGTTATACATTACTCAATATTGTAATTATTTTCTAAATATGTTTGTTTGTTTGCTTGTTTGTTTTTAGTTTGGACTGTAAAATATATTTATTTATGAATTAATAATTAAATAAAAAATACAAAAAAACAAAGTATAATTAAATACTTTTTAAAAATATAATTTTTGTTAGACATCTCTTATGTTCACTAGTCAAACATAAAACCTGTAATATTGTACATTTTACAATTCAAAATAACAGTTTTATTTAAATTGTGGTTTTTAAAAACACAATACATTGCTATATAGAAAACAAAAAACTGAATTGTCTACATTTCAATTTAAATAAAAGTGATATTTATGTTTTGTTAAAATATGAAACTGTGAATAAAGATAAAAAAAGACAAAATACGTTACATTTATTAATTTGGCATATTTATTAGTACAGCGCTCCCAAACCCCCGGGCTGCGGACCGGTACCAGTCCGTGGATCAATTGGTACTGGACTGCACAAGAAATCATTAATTATTTTTGTTTTATTTATTATCTGAGTCTGAACAATCTTTTATTTTGAAAAATAATCTCTTGGTTACATATCAGTCACTTAAGCAACAAAATCTAACCCACAAGCCAGCAAAATGAGTAAGAAACAGACGTCTTTGGAAAGTTTATTTGTGAAGGGGAAAAGGCCTAGTGAAGAACCCATGAACTGACAAAGAATGGATCCACAACACGTCTGTCTACAAATCCAGCATGTGCAAGAAAAATATGCTGTACTTTTGTAGATCGCAAATCTATTGTGGCTTTGTTAACATATCGCTTTTTTTTTTGGCATGCAAGTTTGTTATTTTCAATGGAGGTGTGTGACTTGTACACTCATATTGGGAGCGACCCGCTCACTTCCTTCCAGGCGAACCCAGTTGAAAACATATCAAACTTGCAGTCACGTGACAAGAACTGACAGATCAGCTTTTTACTTTGTGAAGATTTGTGAAGAATCGTATTTTAACTACAGTGGTCCGAACTGTAGTTTAGCCGAATGACTGAAATGTTATCAGTATTGATGGTGAAAAACTGTACATTTCTAGTCAAACCATCTTTCTGCAATCTTATACCAAAAAACGCAAATAAGGGCAGATATAATAGCTAAAAATGTGGGAGACCGTTGCTATTTTGTGATTGTATTGTATTGCAATATGGAGCACTTAAGTGTTAATACTAAATCAAAAGTAATTCACAAATACTTGAAAATGAAATGATTTAATGACAATAATTCTCTATGTTTACAACTGAATTTGTTATAAAATAACTGTATAAAATGATAAAAAATAAAATGATAAAAACATATGATAATAATTGTACCCAGTATGTAAAATGAAGTTATCTTAGGGAGAAAAGGAGAGACGGGGGGATGGGAGACAAAGAGAGTAGGCCCCAAAGACAGCTTGATAGCAGTAGAGTCAGAGAAGACTCCAGAGCAGGAGAGGAGCAGAGCAGGAAAAGAGACAGAGCAGAGCTTAACATCTATTTTCTTAACATATATATCTTTCTTGACCATGTGACCAAAGCCCAAATACTGAGACATTTAAACTGACCAATCAACATGTGACCACATCATAAAACAATCAAAGATCACACACCAGGCCCTGATCTTATCAGTATCTGCCTTTGGAGTCAGTATGGACCTTCTTTGGTAAAAAAAAAAAAATACATGTTTTGCCATATAAACAAATGCATATGATAATTTTCATTCCTACAGAATATACACATTTCGGTATAGTAATTATCTCAGACAAGTACAGAGCACTCAAACACTGCAGTGCTTTTTAATTTTCTCCATAAATAAACGTGTATCAGAGTTGCAGCAATGTGTTGTCAGCATGTCATCCTCTGAGAAAACGGTTGATGGTCACCTAGCAATTTACATACACCTACCCCGGTACATGGTAAAATTGTCAAGCTTTAACCGGTCCGAGGTAATAAAAAGGTTGGGGATAGCTGTATAATACATGTTTACATGGATACAAATAAACCAATACAAAAAAAAAGTATTGCACAATCACATTGATCAAATTTTTATTCAAACTGAAACCTTTTCCAACATAGTCAATAGGACGTGTCTACAGCAGTTGTCAACATTTAGAATGGATCATCACCTTTCATCAAAGTCCTGAAACTAACCCCCATTATTGTCTTAGAACAAATATGAGAATCTTTTTGTTGTTATTGTTGCTGCTGTTGTTCCACTTGTTGACTACTTTAACACAGATCTAAAACTTGAAAACTCTTCACGCACAATGATGCAGAAAGAGCTAAGTGACATCATGCACTGAACAATCTGTTATGAATTAACATAATGGTGTCAAGAATGCCTGTTGTGTCATTTCAAACTTCTTTAAAGTGGTGCTGAATAATGTTGCTGCGGACTTTAATCCACAGGCGCTTTGCTTTGTCAGCAGGACAGGCATTTTTAGCACTTGGTAAATATATGCACTGCGGCACAAAGCTTTATATGACTGTCATCTATAAACATTAACTCTGCTTTTTAAAACAGAAAATAAGCCAGAGAATTGACTAATATGCAAACCTTGAAACCGCAGGAAATCCATAGTATAGAACTCAAATGTTTATGCAGTGTGTGCATCGCAGAAGATCATATCCCATTTAAAGCACATGAACAGACATCAACTCGATGACAAAACATGTACAGTTGAAGTCAGAATTACTAGCCCCCCTGTATATTTATTTCCCCAATTTCTGTTTAACAGAAAGATTTTCTTAACACATCGTCACCTTAGAATTATAAGGTTCTATCTGACATTTTTTGTCAAAATTTAGTTATTGACATATTCTTATTAAATGACAACTTATTTCAAATATGGGATGTTTTTTTTGTATACGTTGTTTACATTTTAAGACTTTTTATAAAAAAACAAAAAACAAATGTTACACACACATTGTTTGCTATGGAATGCAAAAACTTTGAAGCTCAATATCTCAAAATCATTCAGAATGCAGATAGAACCTTATAATTCCAAGATGACGACATATCTAAACATAATAGTTTTTATAACTAATTTCTAATAACTGATTTATTTTATCTTTGCCATGATGACAATATATACTGTTTGACTATATATTTTTTCAAGACACTAGTATTCAGCTTAAAATGACATTTAAAGGTTTAACTAGGTAATTAGGCAAGTTATAGTAATTAGGCAAATCATTGCAAAATTTGTTACACAATGTATGGTTTGTTCTGTAGAAAACTGTAAGGTTTGTTTTGTAAACAATCAAAACAAGCATTGCTTAAAGGGGTGGTCCACTACGATATGATATTTTAAACTTTAGTTCCTTTGTAATGTAGCTGTGTAAACATAAACAACATCTCTAAATGTAATACGCTCAAAGTTCAATGCAAAGACAGACTCAATGCAAAGAGAGCTTTTACAGAGTTAGCTTAGTAAAGTCTACAGTGAATGAAGTTTGGGACGAAAAAAAAAAATATATATATATATCCAATTTAATGAAATCACAAACCCTTCAGGTTACGTGCATACCATGCGCATACACCCTGCACAGCAAAGGGGCGTGACCAGTGGCACTGTAATGTTAAAGCAGAGAAAGCTAAAATGTCGTCCAAATGCTGCTATTTCCACAAAGCTTCTTCTGTCTTTGTGTCATGTCTTTTGAAAGCCAGAGTACAGAAACAGAAGTGCTTACAATTTATTTTGATTATGTTCCAGAGAATTATATATATTAAAAAAAGATATATCTAGCATTTGACAAAGGACCGCTTCCAGAATCTCTCTTAGTACAGTGCTGGATTCGGTTAAAAACTCCTCAAAGAAGGAGCAGTTCCAACCATAATAGACTAAGCTGTGGGTTGTGAGCCACAACCTGTAAGTATTTTAATTTGTTTAAAGTGATGTACTACATGCACAGTTTCTAGTGTTAATGGTATGTTTTAGCAAGTGACATAAACAAGGATGTAAACAACAGGAAATGCTGTTTGGCATCGTTAACAATTTAGCTACAAAATCATACTTATCCTTCAAACCACTGTAAACACCCACAATCTTCAGCAGCATTGCAGTTTCTCTCTATGTGGCCGCTTTCCCTGCTTTCTATATCTTAAATAAACAACTCGCAAAAGATATGTGAAGGGTTCATATTACTTACACATCACAGGTAGGTTCAGAAGGCTGTTATCATCCATCCACATGGTTAATCAGCTATACTAACAGAGAAGACTCCAGATCTGTTTTTACATTACTGTGATGGTTGGGGTAGGGATTAGACGTTAATAAAATACTTTTAAAAATGAATAGGAAATTTAATAAATAATATAAATAATTCTCGTTAATTTCCAGCCGCAGCCATATGTGATCTATAGCTGATTAAGCATGTGGATGGATGATCTTCTGAGCATACCAGGAGGCACAGAAGGCCCTTACTGGCCCATATGTATCGGCTGACAACCACAAATAACGGCTATTCAATCGAGTGATAACATTTGAATCTGCTGCTCTGGACCACCTGTTTGAGGTGGCTAATAATATTGACCTTAAAATGGTTTTAAAATAATTGAAAAATGCATTTATTTTTAAAATAATATAGATAGTACTATGAAAAATGCCTTGCTCTGTTAAACATCATTTGAAAAATATGTGTATTACATAAATAAATAAATAAATCACAAGACGGCTAAACATTTTGACTTCAACTATGAATAGATAAGCTAAATATTATTAACCCTCTTAAGATTATTATAATTTTTTTTTTCTTTTTCGCTTGGCTACAGAACAACGAACTGTTGTCTAATGCCTATTCGATTTAACCTAATGTGTCTAGTTAACACAACCTAGCAAAGCCTTTAAACTGAGCCTATAAAATATACTTCAAACTAAGCCTATAACTAAACTTTAAACTAAGCCTATAAATCAAAATCTTCACCAGTGACTAGCAGAGTAATAAATAGCATTACACATTAAACAGCCACAGAACACCTGCCATACAGACACACAGCTTCCCATGACATACTCCTTCTACAGGCCTCTTCCAGGTAAAACTACAGAATTCCACTGTGAAAATAAATTACTCTCGATTCATACAATCACCCAGACTCCAAGCCAATAAAACAGGTCCTCTGTGATAATAATCCAGTATGCCGCCCTGAATTATCACGCGGTAATATCAAACGCTTTTGAAATCAAATAGACTTAGTTAGAGAAGCATTCTTTGTTGGATCCACTATGAGATTTGCTGCTGCCGCTTTAATGTTTTCAGGCTCAGACTGTGAGCTACAATCAGATTTCAATGCATTCTGGGCTAAACAAGAGCCTGCCGACATACCAGACATCATTATGGATTGTGAGACAGCTGGAGTGGAGAAAACACCTACACAGAGAGACCTGCTAGTACATCCAGAGAAACAATGTACAGCATTCTGGCACCAGCAGGCATCTTTACAAATATACAGCTCTGGACACGCAGTCATATGTAATAAGATTTCCTTTTTTTTTTTTTTTTTTTTTTCACAACGTTTTGCTTTCCATTCACACAATCTGCCGTGTCAGCTGACGGGAGGCAAATACATTTGATGATTTAATGGAACATAATTGTGGTTTCTGGGTTCATCCTTGATCCAGACATGCTCCGTTCTTTGTAGGATTTGTCTTGCTGTAATGTTAGATTGATTGGCACTCGTTTCAAAGAGACTGGGCTCTTTGTTCAGTGAGGTGATTCACTTTTCTCATCCGACTTTTGTACCTGTAGAATCCTGCCAGAGGTTGACACACTCTCTGTCCTTTTCTGTCTGTTCCAGTGAGATGAGACGCTGAGCGGGACTTTGTAGATCAAGGGTTGCGCACATCTATTAGGACCGGGGTGGAATAAACTGCTTGTTGAAAAGAGAAAAAGTGGACTATGATTTTTGCTCTTTTTTTGTTTTATAAAAAGTTCAAGGAATGATTCTGCACAAAATGAAAATTAAGTCCTTCTGGAATTGACAAAACACTGCTTTTTTGGAGCACAAAACATTATAATTAATCATTAAGTAAGTGATTAAGTATATCATAAACAGAGGTGGGTAGTAACGAATTACATTCACTTCGTTACATTTACTTGAGTACAATTGTTGGGTAACGTGTACTTTTTGAGTTTAAAAATGTGTACATTTAAAAATGTGTACTTTTACTCGAGTAAATTATTAGAGAAAAATCAGTACTCTTCGCTACATTTGGCGGCGTTTCTCCATTACTGTCAAATAATAATATATATGATTCATATGAATTGTTTGCAAATATCGCGAGGCGCCGCATTGGAGAGGTTGTGTTGCAAGAGGTTGCTATAGAGACGCATCTCCCACTTTAGATTAAAGCGCGCGCACCTGTGTTGGAGTGATGGCTGAAGTTGAGAAAGACATGTGAGTTTATACTGCAGTCACACCATGGCCTTCTGCGGTTCCGAGAGGATGGTCACGCTGTCTGTGTAGTGAGTTTATTGGACCCACGGCCTCAAGTTCAGTCTATGTTTTCACTCCAAGATGTCAACAAGAATAGTTTGATAATGCGATGCACGCTGTACATCGAACTGACATTGCAACACATGAATTACCGCTCCAACCTGAAAAAAAAACTAAGTGGTGTCAAAACTATCCTAATTTGATCATTACTGATAACTATGGGATAACTAAAGAAACTGCTGTTTAATGGAATACCTGATTAGCCCTGACATAAAAATTGTGTTTTATATGTAAAGTCAGAATTATTAGCCCCCCTGTATATTTTTCCCCAATTTTTGCTTAACATAAAGAAGATTTTATCAACACATTTCTAAAGTTTTTATAACTAATATCTACCCACTGATTCATTTTATCTTTACCCTGATGACAGTAGATATTTCTCAACTTTAAGTGACATTGAAATGCTTAACCAGGTTATTTCGGCAAATTAGGGTAATGTTTTTAAAGTTATTTTATCCGATATAAAACAAGTAAGACTTTCACCAGAAGAAAAAAAGGAAATACTGTGAAAAATTCCTTGCTTTATAATTTGGGAAATTTTTGAAAAAGAAAAAAAAAATCACAAGTGGGTGAATAATTTTTGATATTTTTTGAATAATAATTTTGACTTCAACTGTATCTATCTGAACTATCAACAATATATATATATATATATGTTCAATATATATATAGTGAAGATAATGTGCGTCAGATCTTCAGTAAACAGAGGAGACGAAAAGCACCAGGTCCAGATGGTGTTTCACCAGCCTGTCTGAAAACTTGTGCGGACCAACTGGCTCCCATTTTCACACAGATCTTCAACAGATCACTGGAACAGCGCAAAGTTCCATCCTGCTTCAAACGCTCCACCATCATCCCAATACCAAAGAAACCAAAGATCACTGGACTCAATGACTACAGACCTGTTGCCTTAACATCTGTGGCCATGAAGTCATTCGAAAGACTGGTGCTAGCTTATCTGAAGGACATCACTGGACCTTTGCTGGACCCCCTGCAGTTTGCCTATAGAGCAAACCGGTCTGTGGATGATGCAGTCAACATGGGACTGCATTATATCCTAGAACATCTGGACAAACCAGGGAACTACGCAAGGATACTGTTTGTGGACTTCAGTTCTGCCTTTAACACCATCGTCCCATCACTGCTCGAGAACAAACTGACCCAGCTGTCTGTCCCTAGCTCTGTCTGTCAATGGATCACCAGCTTTCTGACAGATAGACAACAGCTAGTCAGAATGGGCAAAATTACATCCGACAGCCGCACCATCAGCACTGGTGCCCCCCAGGGATGTGTTCTCTCCCCACTGCTCTTCTCCCTGTACACAAACGACTGCACTGCAAAAGACCCCTCCATTAAGCTCTTGAAGTTTGCGGATGACACTACTGTTATTGGCCTCATCCGGAACGGTGACGAGTCTGCATTCAGACAGGAGGTGGAGCGGCTGGCTTTATGGTGCAGATACAACAACCTGGAGCTGAACACGCTCAAAACAGTGGAGATGATAGTGGACTTTAGGAGAAACCCCCCTGCACTCCCCCCACTCACCATCATGAACAGCACTGTGGCTGCAGTAGAGTCATTCAGGTTCCTGGGCACCACCATCTCTCAGGATCTGAAGTGGGACATTCACATAGACTCCATTGTAAAGAAAGCCCAGCAGAGACTGTACTTCCTTCGTCAGCTGAGAAAGTTCAACCTGCCACAGGAGCTGCTCGTACAGTTCTACTCAGCTGTTATCCAATCCATCCTCTGCACTTCAATCACCGTCTGGTTCAGCTCAGCTTCCAAAACTGACCTCTGTAGACTACAGCGAATAGTCCGGACTGCTGAACGAATCACTGGCACTACCCTTCCCACACTTCAAGAACTGTACTCTTCCAGAGTGAGTAAAAGGGCTCGTAAAATCACTCTGGATGCCTCACACCCAGCACACTACCTGTTCGAACTGTTACCGTCTGGTCGGCGCTACAGAGCACCAAGCACAAAAACAGATAGACACCGGAAAAGTTTCTTTCCTCAGGCCATCTACCTCATGAACAGTTAAATATTCCCCTACTGTGCAATAAACGTGCAATACTTTCTCATACGCACTTGTACACAGCACCTTATAACCTGTATATTTACAACATATCTGTACATACATTCAACATCCAGATCTTTTTGACTAACTGCATCTCTGTTTAATGTTTATTGCCTTTTCTTTTCTTGTATTTAATTTTGTGTTGTCACTCGTCACTTTATGTACACTGAAAGCTTCTGTTGCCAAAACAAATTCCTTGTGTGTTCTAATTCTAATTCTAATTCTAATATTATAGTAACTATTTACTAAGTATTTTTTTCATCAGATACTTTTTTTACTCTTACTCAAGTAACTTTTAAGATTGTTAATTTTACTTGAGTAAAAATTTCCACAAGTACTTGTACTTTTACTTGAGTATAGATTTTGGATACTCTACTCACCTCTAATCGTAAATCCTGTCCTTGTTTTGAGAAAAGTGCAAGTTTATCACTATAACAAATTAGCTCAATGTGAATTGAAGATTAATTTGAATGGGGCTTCAAAAGAATTGACTCTTTAAATCTGAACAAACAAAATTATCTAGCGATCGTTCGAACACACAGTTGACTTTATTAACCCATTACATTTAATTTACACCAGTTCAGTGGTAAAATGTTACTTGCATTCCTTTTGTGATGTGAAGGACTCTCTCTCTCTTAACTGGGCTTCCCACGTGGTTAGCTGATGACCGGCTCTTTTTCCTGTGAGGCTCGGAGTGGAGGGAGGTCTGTCATTTCAAGTTTTAAAGTGGCGAAAGGACTAGTCGTGTTGACTTCTGGTTTTGCGGCATACTAAACTTAACTAGACTCTCAACAGAAAAGAAATAAATAAAGAAATAAATAAATAAAAGAAAGAAAGAAAGAAAGGAAGGAAGGAAGGAAGGAAGGAAGGAAGGAAGGAAGGAAGGAAG
>CAIGQZ010000690.1:13737423-13754225 GCA_903798205.1 Danio tinwini
AATAATAATAATAATAATAATAATAATAATAATAATAATAATAATAAAACACAGATTTTGTTTGCAAGTTGGAAAACTTTGAATTCTGGTTTCAGTTTTGTGCAGTGTAAATTTAAAAGCTTTTTCATTTTCAATTCATGCACAATAACTTTCAATACTTTAACTCATTTCTTTTTCTGCATGTAGTTTTCACTTTTGTGCATAATAATTTAAGAGTTCAGATGCAAAATCCGCTAAACGCCACTTCCGCCAAAAATGAGCTAATGACATTGAGCGAATGCTTTAGGCACGTAGTGCATGTTCAACAAATAATTTCGCTTTAAATCATCCAAATACCAGCGTCAGCACATTCAGAAATAACAGTTTATTGGCAAAATTTTGCCGATATGTCCCGAGAACCAATCAGAAGGCGCAAATCAAATAATTTGTTTTCATTGAATCATTAGCTTTTGAGGAGACTGTTTTATTCCACTTCCAATTAAGATTTTAAAAGATGGAGTTTGATGAATTGGATGAGCCTGTCTGACTGTCAGTGAATGGCAAATGAACATGTCCCATACCTCAAAACACACTGTACCGTCGGAAGTGTAACAAGCATTCAGAAAGTTTTTTTTTGTGCAGTGACGCTACTAGTCCGTTTCACGAAAGACTATGCTGTTCTTTTATCCCACATGGATGCTATGAGGATAAACAAGAGACGAAAAAGAGACAAAGACCTTGAGTATGGTGAGAATGAATGAATGACAGCTAAAAGTGCCTGAGAGACATGCCTTTTTGCCCATAGACTTAACTTGTGGTTTATTTGCTAATGTAAGCTATTTTTTAAAAGTTAAATATAATGTTTAAAACTGTACATTATTTATATTACTTTATATAAAGGAGGTTGGGGAAGAAGTTAAAAGAGCTCATTTCCAGTTTATTTAGAAAATGGTGGAAAAACTAGTGGACATTTGGCAGGGGCACCATGTCTGTTTGATGTGTCTTCTGAACAATATCACAATCAGGTCGAAAAGTAAAAATAGGTTGAGGAGAAACTGCTAATTCTATTCAAAAGCCAGGTGAACAACATAAGTACATTTTGTACCGCATTAAAGTCTTCTTTTTCAATTATGTAGTTAATAGCAAAAGACCTCACATTGTTTCCATGTCACTTCTTGCGGTTGTTTGGTTGTGTGACATAGTTTGGACAAAGTTGTTGTGTTTCTTCCCATTTCAAAGTCATGCAGTGTGAAACCTCCTGTCGCCGATCCATCCTACAGTGTAAACACAGCACAGACAGAACGTTAACCTATAGATAGTCATGCAGTGTGAAAACATCCGTCACACTACTACTTTGAAAATCATGCAGTCTGAACTCAGCATTAGTTTACAATGTTTGCGATGTTTACATTGCTCTACTTACATTAAATCAAAATCCCAATTATCAGAAACGTCATCAGATTGTTAGGATTTAATTAATGTTAATTTTGATGTTGTTGATTAGTACACTTACTTGACAGATTTCATTAATTTATTTTCCTTCTGCTTTGTCCCTGATTTATCAAGGGTTACCACAGTGGAATGAACAGCCACTTACTTGACATATTTATGTATTTTTTTATTTTAGGTGGTTTGTGTAATGTGTTTTATTTTGGTAAAATAATTTCTAATTGCATCTTTAGTGATTTTTCAACTATTCTCAATGTCTGAATAGTTGGATTTAGAGGTTTTTGCAAAAAAGCACAAGTGGATTTAGTTGGTTTTGACACATAATATTTACCTTGTTAAAAGCCAAAGAATTGTCTAAAGTGCCATTTATAAAAAAAAAAAAAGCTATTTTATTTACTTGCTAATAACCTTATCATTACCTAGAAAATGAAACTTCTGAACCTAATTATAGGAGCCTGATAGAAAAGTCTGATGGATTTAGAGGGTTTTGCATCTGAACGCTTCAATTTTACATGCGTTTTCATTTTTCTTATTTGCACTTATCCTTTTTCGTTACAAGACTGCAATACTTCAGGCGGAAATTTGATCCCATAGTGTGGTAATATGTATATATTTATCTGTATTTTAGAGCTCCCTCATCTGTGAAAGCCCATTTAACCTGTAGTAATTGTGCAACATTTGTCTTTGTTCAACTCATCACCAAAACCGTTCCAATGACCCAGAAGACTGTGGCGATATCTATCAGCGATTTTTATCAGCTTCGTATAGAGGTTAATGACATTTGGTAGACATTTTGGGAAAGCGGCGTGTCGGGAATCAGGCCATGATGATGAATGCAGCTAATGGTTTTATTTGATGTCTTATCTTCTTTGTGCCACATGAGCAGACGAAAATATATGAGCGCGGCGTTGAGACTGATTTACGAATGAGATCTGTTGTTCACATTTATTGATTGTTGCCGCGTGAAATCATTACTGTTCGAAGTAATTGGATATTCATCTTGGTGCAGACAAAGAAATGAAATTGTAACAGCTTCCTCTAAAAGACACTGAAAGACATGCAGAGAGCGAAAGAGACAAAGTAGGCTCAGAAACATTTCTAAAATGCCAAACTTAATGCTCAAGCCACCCCATGTATCATCTCTTTTCACAGTGTCACTGTAATATGAGTTAGACCTTCTGTACAGTGGCAATGTAGACAGGTAATAATGCATAAAACTGGTCTGGATGTGTCTGTCTAGCTGTCTGCCTGCTGTCCAAGTTGCCTAAAATAATGGCAATAGGCCTGGTAGCCTGCAAAAAAATTTTTATTGCACAATAAATGTGTAAATAACTATTACAAATATGGGATTTATTAGTAACACTTTAGTTTAAGTAACAAGTCTTACTATTAACCTAATCACCTGCTGATTATTACAATATTGGCTGCTTATTGGTACGTATTAAGTACAAAATACCCTAGTTCCCATTAAATACCTATAAATAAGCAGCAAATTAAGAGTGTATTGATGCAAAAGTCATAATAGTTAATGGTTTATTAATAAAATAATGTATCAAGTTTTTTTTTTTTTTTTTTTTAGAAATTAAAAGTATGTGTCCGCGACCGAAAATGCAACCTCTGGTGGACAGTAGCAGCCTCCAAACTGAGAAGATTCAAAGTTCCACATGCACTGTAAAACAAAAATTATATGATCAATTAGTCCTTACAGCATATGCTTTTAGGTCACTGTAACTTATTAAACTAAGATAATCATGTTTTAACCTAATTTTATAACTTACGCAAGCTGTTTCAAGTCAGTTTAACATAATAGAAGTTCATTGGACTCATAAGGTTAATTAAATTCAGCTTAAAACTTTAAGCCAACCCAGATTTTTTTTACAGTGTGGTGGTTATTAATTGGCAAATATATATATTAAAAATGTAAACATCAGGTGAGCAGGTTACATTGTAACACTGTGTCCTAACGACACACTACGTGATGAGATTCACAGTGATAAGCAATTTGGCTATTCGCACCAGACACAACACAACAGTAATTTTTAATACAGCCATTCAGAAACACAGACAATATGTGCACTCCAACGAAATAGTAAGGTTTACAATCAAATTAATACATGTTCGTCCTCTTTAACATTATCAAATGTACATGCTGAATCACTGATATGTGTTGGCTTGCACTGAGTCATGGCTCTAAAGTTCAATTTCAAATGGTTTATTTTATTTTCAAGATCTGAAGTGAACTGTCTGCTGCTGCTTTTAGTAGTATGGCTATAAATATAATTTAAAATGACATTCAAACTCAAAATATTAGCATTTAACGCTGAATAAAGCACATGAGGTGTACATGAGGAGATCATAGTCAGTTTTCTTTTGTCCAGCTGCAAGAAATAGAAGCAGCTTTTAAAATAGAAATTTCTGTTGTTGGTTAGGACCAAAAACCTATTTTAATATTGAAAACATTACATTACTTCTATCACATGTCGTTGCGTTTAGTTAGAACATAGTTTAAATCAGCCTTAAATCAGCCTTTAGGCTCGATAGTCAGGATCAGTCCTGTTTGTTTCGTCAATCTGGTAAGCTGCACTTAAATGGTATTCGTCAGAGGAGGTAGCAAGTGAAAGTGTATTTTGAACCAGGAGTGCAATTCCTAGTTCAACCATTGGGTGTCAAACTTACATACTGCACCTTTAAGTTAACTTAATATTTAAAAAAAAATTTGAGTTGATTGAACATAGAACAATTAAGTTGTCCAAAAAAATCTGAAGAATAGAGTTGTTTAAGCTTATTTTAATCAAGTACTTTGAACAAGCAGCAAAATGTATATTTATTTTTTTTAATGTACACAACATGGGGGAAAAAACAAGATAATAAGACTTCTTAGAGAATATGTTAAATTAAGGGCATTTTTCTTACTCCACAGCTCCCAAGCAATAGGCATGCTAAAATAAGACAAAAATGTCCAATTAAAGATTATTTTTTTGTTTAAAAAGTCACTGCAGTCTGGTTAAAAATGCAAAGAGTAATCTAAATATGACTAATGTCTTTATTAAATTTGTTTAAATTGGAGCACAAGTTTTGGTTGACTCTTTTAGGGGGTTTCAAAATCAAAACTAATAAAAAATTTAAAACGCCCCTGGTTAACCAAGGGGCACTTTGAAACAAGTTGTATGCATTCTCCCACAAGACAACCACAGTGTCCCTCATTCCTACACATGGGCATCATTTTCTTGCTATTGCTACAATCAGATTTTTATGAAAGATAATTTTTTCCACCGATAATGATTATGAGAGCAAAGAATTTGCCTAGGTTAAAAGAAAGCAGCTAAACCAGCACAATCTTCAATATACAAACTGCTCAAACCTGCCATATCCAAAACAATCTGGTAAAACACAGATAAATGTGATTTTACCAACCTGTCATATTCAGATCATCACTGTGCATTGCTGTATATAGAAAGTTGAATAGGTATTGTGAGGTAAATTGCCAGTGCAAATTAGTTGTAAGTAGTGATGGGCATGTCTGACCATTCTTCATTTCGATTATTCCACAGGTTTGACAAACGAGTACTTAATTAATCGGGGGAAAACAATTAAATCAACGCTGTTGGGTTATTAAAAATCACCATCAATATTGGTTATCGCAGTAAACATTTAAAGAAGTGTAACAAGTGGCGTATTTAGTCATGGGCAATATGGTCGATGCCCAGGACGACATATGGGTGGCACGGGGAGACGGTGGGGGGAAAAACGAGCCCCAGTAAAAGCTTTGAGTTACGATTTACTTTAATAATTAATGAATAATTATTAATAATAAAGTAATAATTAATAATTTAATAAAGTTTCACCAAAACTTAACCAAACGGCTGTTAAGTAGCACATAGCCTAACTAATTTGGCTGCGTAGACTAATAAAAAAGCCTGAATATTTTTTTTTTTTACCACAGCTATAAAACTTAAAGATTAGGTAAAATAACATTTCTTTCAAAATGATCAGTCGATGGAGGTAAATAAAATAAAGCCGGACTAATTCAACTTAAAACACAAACAGCCTGAATATTGTACCATGTGTGGCTAATAAACTTAACATAAGGAAGGACTACATATTTTTATTCAAAAAGATCAGTCGGTCTACATGATCCGATGAAAGCAGAGTGCGAAGTTTGTTTACAATTAGACCGGCGGAGGAAAAAACATGCTCAGCAGGCACATAGGTTGCAGGAACAGCCAGGTACCACGGGGCAAGGGTGCTTAGCCTTGCAAATCGAGAATCATTTACTTTGCACCACAATAAAGGATCTGGGTTTAGAGAGATGCATGGCTCCCTAAAGTAGAGCTGAAGATCTTTGCCCGAACCCGACGGGAGCCGACGGGTTCGGGTAGATTCGGGTTTAATTTCTATCATTTTAGACGGGGTCGAGTCGGGCTGGGCTTGGTTTGCGCAGTAAATGAATAGTCATGTGATGCATTTCGATTAGCGCGAGAATGTAATCAAATCGTTTGTTACAACATTAAAATCCATCCCTGCAAAGGTAAAACAAATGATGACGGAGAAGTTAAAATGAGCACGTTTTTGACTGCGGTCAGGCCAGCTGCCAGTCCAAAAAGAACGGACATTCTAGCTGCCAAGGTATTTCGGCAGTCACTCATACACTGCGTATTACGATAGAGCGCTAAACAGCAATGCATGTACAGCAAGCTGACAGGGGAAATGACGAGGTCACTCGTTACATTGAAACTGCTGTCATGGAAAATTAAATAAATGTTCTTGGCTGGTAGAAGATAAACAATCCTACCCAAAACTTGCAAAATTTGCCAGATCAGAACTATGCATCTCGACCCATACTGCAGCAGCAGTGAAAGGGTGTTCGGTGCTGCTAGATGCACCATCCTGAGCGCAGGACTCCGCTAAAGCCATTTACAGTGGATTCAATAAAAACACAAAAACACGTAGCCTAATCTTGGTGAGTAAAGGATTTTCAAATTCTAACTAAATATTAATTAAACCATAAAATCATAATGTAGACAGAGTATACAGGCTAATGTTGGCATTAGGCTAACTTATTCTTTTAATATTTAGCTTCACCGTCGCCTTAAGGCCAGATTGTTAAGAGAAGTGGCAAAACAAATCCCGCAGAGCCTTTATCTTAATTTCGTTATTGCCAAATACCATCATCATTTATAATTTATTTTAATTTAATTTGTTAAGAAAGACTTATTTTCATTGGAATGTTGGCCAATTTAAAGGCTAGTCTTTGTATAGGCCTATTTAGAGTGCTGAGATGTTACGATGTTACAGAGGACTTATTTTATTTCTTTGTTCCAACTTCCAAGTGTCCTATAGCCTATGTTTGTTAGAATGAATAATGTTAAAATATATAAATGACTCATTCTTGAAAAAAGGCAAAAGAGCTGTGTGCATTTGCACATTTGAATAATGTCGGGTTATAAACGGGTTCGGGCTTCATAAAGCTGTCAATCAAAATGTACCTGTCGGGCTCGGGCCTAATATTTTTTTTTTCTATTACAGCTACATGAAGTAGCTTTCGATTTTGGTGTCATCCGGTGCATCACTCATGCAGCCTATTCCTCACCGAAAAGTGTCAAGACAAGACGTGCACATGACAGCTGAAAATATCACACCAGACACGCACATTCGTATGGTATTTAAAATGAAACTATTCAGATGGCGCTCTGTGGCGTGGCAGAAAGTCCTGAGTTGTGGCTGGGCACCGCTGTGTACCCTAAAATCTAGGTTTAGAATTCTGAAATGCGCTGTGTGGCGCGACGCGGCGCTTCTGGTGTGTGACCCCCTATACTCGATCTGCGCTCAGGTCTCGTCTCTAGACCGCAACTTCCTGCAGCCATAACCAATCAAATATCAAGCTACCGCCCAAATACCAGCATAACCAATTAGAAAGATTGGAAGTAATTTAATTTTAGAGCCAATCATCGTTTTCATGCTCGATCGTTGCTGATGGGTTCGATTAATCAAATAATTGTGCACATCCCTAGTTGTAAGTCACCAATAAAAAGTTTATTGATGATTTAAAGCATGTTGTGTCAATTGTGCTTTGGTTTAAAGTACTGTAGTACAGTTTACAGTACATCTTACCCCATGATTCCACTCAGAAGTTACAGTAAATGACAGATCTGGGAATGACGAGTTAACAGCATTTTACAACAGGAAAAACAATACGAATGCATTGCAAAACTAGTGAATAAAACAAATAACAAGGCAGTATTATGGACAGACAATCTTGAACTCTCATATTCACAGAAAGAGGTTGCACATTATGCACCACTGACTTTACACAGAGACACAGACCAAAAATTGCTAATAAATAATAACAAACAATATATGACCAGTTTTATATTCAATTCTGAGTTTGTGAAGTCAGAAATATCACTTGAGAGGGTTTCCAGTTTATAATGCATTGAATTCAGACATTTCAGACAAGTACAAACTGGACATACTGAAAAGTACATAATAAACGAGATACAGCTAATTATCAGTAATAACTACTAATAATCAGTCACCTTTTTCTTTTATCAGTAATACCAGTAATTTTTCCTGCACAAACATGCAAAAGCTATACAACATTTATTGATTTATTTATTTTTAAAATACTATGATCTTCATTGGCTGCAACATCTACTACAACCCGTTCTCAAACATTGTAGTTACACTGTAGATATAACTGGAAAAGTCTGAATAATTTTTAATGAGCTGCAAAAGTAAATCCACTTTATATGAGAATTCAGATTCAAATGGATATGGTTTAACTCTCACATCACCATTACTTAGAAATAACATAAGAAGTCCACATAATTGAAATTGAAGCTGTATTTACCAAAAGTGAAGAGATAGCATGGATGGAGGTGACAAGTCCCACCAAAATCCACCAATTATTGATTTGAACCAATTATTCCATCCTCTTAAAAATAAATCAATAAAGAGCACTCAATGTCAACTCTCATTAGCATAAACATGCAGAAAAGTTTAACGCACATATTCTGCTCAAGTTCTACCAACCCCAAACACATGTGGACAGTGTGATTGGTTGTATATTTCACTGTTGTCACATGAGAGGCTGTAGTTACAGTAGGATGTTAGCAGCTCCAAAACTACAATGAAATGTTCCATTTCTAGCAAGAATTTCTGAGCAAGATTATGTGACGTTGGTGACACATAGGTGTCAAAAGAGAGCGAGGATGGCACCAAAAAGAAAAAAAAAATTAATTAAATAAAATATGTGGTAATCATAGAGTCACAAAGTGTTCAGGTTCACTACTGAATGATTCCCCCAACATAATGGTACAGTAACTCATTGATATTCTTTTCTCAGTAAAAGTCAGTAAAATCATGGGACATGCTTGATTTGTTGAAGTGTATTAGATTTATAAATTATTTTAAAAGTGAAAAGGGAGAAATTGTGCTGCTCTTTGCATGTGCATAAATGTTAAAATGCATGTAAAAATGTGTCCAGATCTAAATGCACAGATCCAATCTTTTTACCACACCAGATTATTTGACCTATTCAAATATTGTCCATATTTATATTAATCTCCTACTGTACCAAAAACAGATTCCAGTCATTCCCTATATGTGTGCTTATGATTGGCCCTCTTAGAGGAAATTTCGCCAATTAATCTTTTTAAAAGTCAGCAAAAAATACATCCAACATCAGTTAATAAGACAAAGAAGTTTATATATATATAAATAAAACCACCTCTACTGTGCCAGTGCCGAAACACTCCAGCCCAACATGCCTGAATGACTACCGCCCGGTAGCACTCACACCCATCATCATGAAGTGCTTCGAGCGGTTGGTCCTGGCACATCTGAAAGACTCTCTGCCATCCACACTGGACCCACATCAGTTTGCCTACCGTGGCAACAGGAGCACAGAAGATGCAGTCTCCATAGCACTGCACTCTGTACTCACACACCTGGACAATAAAAACACTTACGCACGAATGCTGTTTGTTGACTTCAGCTCAGCATTCAACACTGTCATACCCTCTAAGTTAATGATCAAACTTAGAGACCTGGATATAGACACGTCTCTCTGTAACTGGGTTATGGACTTTCTGACTAACAGACCTCAGAATGTTAGATCAGACCACATTTGCTCCACCACCGTCACACTCAACACTGGTGTACCACAGGGCTGTGTGCTGAGCCCTTCCCTCTACTCCCTTTTCACCATCGACTGTAGGCCTGTGAACAGATCCAACGCCATCATCAAATTTGCAGATGACACCACAGTGATTGGTCTAATCAGCAACAATGATGAGACTGCCTACAGGGAGGAGATACAGCATCTGGCCACGTGGTGCACCAACAATAATCTGCTCCTTAACACCGACAAGACCAAGGAGCTCATTGTGGACTTCAGGAAGGGTCGAACAGGCTCACATGATCCCATCTACATCAATGAGATGGCCGTCGAGCCTGTATCATCCTTCAAGTTCCTGGGGACCCACATCTCCAAGGACCTTTCCTGGACCACCAACACCTCCAGCCTGGTCAAGAAGGCTCACCAGCGCCTATTTTTCTTAAGGCAACTTAAGAAGAACCAGCTGTCATCAGCCGTCTTGGTGAACTTCTACCGCTGCACAATAGAAAGCATCCTGACGAACTGTGTCACAGTCTGGTATGGAAGCTGCTCTGTTGCGGAGCGTAAGGCACTGCAGCGGGTGGTGAAAACTGCCCAACGCATCACAGGGACCACACTGCCAGCCATAGAGGACATCCAGAGGAAACACTGTCTGCGCCAAGCACGCAGTATTCTTAAAGATTCCTCTCACCCTGCTCACAGACTGTTTTCTCTCCTGCCTTCTGGCAGGCGCTTCAGGCTCCCCCGGACAAAAACCAGCAGACTAAAGAACAGCTTCTTCCCCAGAGCTGTCTCCCTCTTGAACTCTGCTCCCCACTGACTTTTTGCCCCCCTAATACATCCCACTCTCCTCTCCTCATAACTCAGACTCATCATAATCACTGCACTACTTAACATTTGCACATTTAAAAATTGCACATATTCATTGCACTGATTCATTTATTTGAACTGTACATACCCACTGCACATGTACATTTGTAAATTATGTACACATCCACTGTACATATACATTTGTAATTATGTTTATCTATCTGCACACTTCTGATTATTAATAGCAACCTGTACATTTATCCATCTATTGTAAATCTCTGTTCATAGCTGACACAACCTGTATATAATGTTGATAGTACATCCATTTGTAAATATCACCATAATGTTTCTATAACTGCACTTTATAACTTATACCTGTATCCTGCACTTGCTGCTATTGCACTCCTGGTTAGACCTAAACTGCATTTCGTTTCCTTGTACTTGTACATGTGTGATGACAATAAAGTTGAATCTAATCTAATCTAATCTAAATCTAATACTATTAAAATCAGATCTTGTGTGAATTTCTGTTAATACATGTGTAACAAATTTCATTCTGTGTCAGATGTAAACAAAAACTTGTTTTGTTTTGAGTGTGTGTGTGTGTGTGTGTGTGTGTGTGTGTGTGTGTGTGCGTGTGCGTGTGCGTGTAAACACAGCTTTAGATACAGTAATTCCCATTTGTTTCCAGCGTTCACTGTATAGACCAATAACAAGAGACTGGGCCAACAAAAGTGTTTTATGCCCTTGGATAGATGTAAACATTTTGTGGGAGACCTCTAAAACAAAATCAGAAACCTTTAAAATAGCATACTGTATACAGTATTTATGGCAGACCTTTGATTGTGTTTGGGAGCTCAGTGCACAAATCCCTCTGTCCTAATGGGCTACATAGACCTGTGTGGCACACACTGGTCTCACAGCCTCTGTATTGATCTGTTTGGTTGCATCAGCACCAACCAAATTGCTGTGGTCAGAGGTTCTATAGCCAAGAATGCTGGGAGTATAACGTGCTGTTATTAGCTTGGCAAGTGCTGAATGTTTAAGTCCCTCAAGACCTGAGATTCTTGGCTCAATCACTGTGAAGCAATTCTGAGCCAGATAAGCAATACTACGATTGAAGTCACACAGTTTGCACTGTTACGCTTTCCAGAAAAACAGGTTGAGAGAAAAGCACAGCTATTAATGGCTTCATTTTTGGCTGTTGTGAGTCTCTAAACTGAGTTTTGAATTGCTTAATAATCGAAACCAACTCAAATTAAAGTAAAACTGTCCCACTTTTCAACCCCATCATACGGTTTTCATCTTTGTAGGGCGTTTACACAAAACCATTTTCAACTAAAAACGTTTTACGTGTTTTGGCCTTTATTTGAAATGTTTTTGGTGACTTTAAGAGCACATTTTTCAGTTTATTTTATTTAATTTTTTTCAAAAGGCTACTATCATCTCTAAAATACAAAAATGTGAACAACATGTGTATGCATATCATATTTCTGGTCAAGCAAAATGACATTGGTGGGCTTAATGTTTTGACTAGTATATTGTTGTCATGTAAGTACATGTCAAATCACATTAATACTTTTGGAAATGGGCTATATGTACACAGACTTTTAATTTTCAGCCAGGTCTTTCCATTGCAAAATTGTCACGTTTAAGATCTGATTTCTTTACAAATCTTCACCGCCTGTTAGATATATGATATGAAGTGGGTTTCAGAACTGTCAAGAAGAACTGCATTAAATTCCATTTCCCCCCGCCATGTATTTAAAATATGACAGTTTACTTTACCCCAGTTTTTCAGTGGAATTTCTGCTCTACCCTGTTGCCAATGACAATGCTATTGGTTACAACAGTGTTCCATCTCGTTTTACGCATGAACAACTAAATGAATGCTTGAGTCTATTTAACTGAATGTATTATAACATTACTACATCAATGCAGTAAAAACAACCTTGTGAAATAAAAAAAATACTCACATTAAGCTTTCATCAGAAGTTTATTGTTGGCTTTAAAACTCAAGCTGTGCATAGAGCCTAAAGTTAAACTAATCCAAAAGTCCTACCTGCCAAAATAAAGTTTTAAAATAATGTAAAAAAAATATATAAAAATTAATTATTCAAAAATATAAATAAATATATACCACAGACCAAAGATTTGCCTTCAGTTATCATGATTGTTGCTTTTGTCATTCTAATAAATTGTGCAGTAGTTATGAGTATTGAAACAATTTTTATATTAAAATTTCTTTTTCAAATCAAGTTCATTTTGTTCACTACCCTGGACAAAATGAGTAAAAAGTGGGCAGCTTAGATTAATGGATGGATGGAACACTGAATATGGTGCATGTTTTGTATGGTCTGTGATGATTTTGGGGCAGCACGGTTGTGCAGTGGGTAGCACAATTGCCTTACAGCAAGAAGGTCCCTGGTTCGAGACCCGGCTGGGGTAGTTGGCATTTCTGTGTGGAGTTTGCATGTTCTCCCCATGTTCGCGTGGGTTTCCTCCGGGTGCTCCGGTTTTCAGTCCAAAACTTGTGGTACAGGTGAATTGGGTAAGCTAAATTGTCTGTATAGTGCATGTGTGTGAATGAGAGTGTATGGATGTTTCCCAGTGATGTTTTGCAGCTGGAAGAACATCTGCTGCATAAAACATATGCTGGATAAGTTGGCGGTTCATTCCGTTGTGGTGACCCTAAATGAATAAAGGGACTAAGCCGAAAAGAAAATGAATGAATGTGATGATTTTAATTTGGTTTGGATTCTGAAACACAAAATATCCCTTTGTATTTGTTTTTTTTTCCAGTACAAATAGATAATTAATTTTGAAATAAAATGACTTGGGATATTTGTTTGCTAAAAAAAAGGTTCACTTTTGTTGCTGTTGTTGAAATTTGAAAAAAAATACTACCAAAACTAATTTTGCTTTTCACAATTCCTCATCTTTATTAAGAAAGTTTGCATATATTTGGCAGAAAACAATACCTTTTTTCCTCCATCCCAAACCGATGACACAACCATTACATTTGAATGTATTAAATGGGATAGCCCCTTGAGATAAACCATCAAATTTTTCGAGGGGGTCCCTAGGAAGTACATAAATCAAACAGAGTACAGCACACCATAACCAAGCGGCAACCTCCCGCTCCCCCTCGGGAAGCCAATACGGAAGTAACTAAAAATGCAATTCATCGACTCGCCTTGGGGGGCTGGCTCCAGGAAGTCCAAATGCTTTCTTTCTGCATTGGTAAATTGGCCATTTTTACAGCTGATAAAAACATGTTTACAGCCTGGTACAAACGATGGCTTTGGTGCATATAGCTATGATTACCCTTCATGACAACTGTGAGGGGGGTGAATATTTTTATAACTCATTCGTTTTGTTTTTATTAAGTTATATTAAGTTTGCATAATTAAGGGCGTGGTCACTTGAGTGACAGCTAGCCCTCGATGAACGCTGTCTGGTCACCTCAGCTGATTCCGGCTAATTGGCATATATATATATATATCGTATTTTTGTTTTGGTAAATGTTTCTTTACACAGTCATTTGCCTTTTGGAATTATTTTCTGCAATTATCAGATGATATGGCATGCTGTGTGGACTTAATTGTGCTTACATTGAAGTTGCCTCCATTTCCCAGGTGAGTGAAATTATACTTATATACCGTCTCTATAAATGTATTTGTTTTATTTAAGATCATTTATCATTTAAATGTTCTTTAGACCTGTAATGCACTCCAGAATCTGACAGATTGATTAGCTGTAGGCTATAATCATCTGAAGCGTTGTCATACAGTGTTAGTGCTGGATTTTTATAGACAGCCTTGCAGTGTTTTTAAAAGTCTAAACACTTTATTGATATAGTCTACAACCAAGCACGTGTGGTCAGAATACAAACGAGTCACAGGTAATGAAGTATTACATGTTCTCCCAAAGTAAAAAGTCTGTCTAAGCCAGGTCTAAGCAAAATGCTGTGAATCCAGCATGCATCTGTAGCTCAGCTCACTCTCCACCTCTTTGCCCTTATTTGGTATCCTGCGTTTGGTGCGATGACACGCTAACAAAATGGCGACGGTTGGCCGCGCCTACTTGTAGCTTCTTTTGCAGTGTTCAGAAACCTATGGGTGACGTCACGGATACTACGTCCATATCTTTTACAGTCTATGGTCATAACATACAGCTAAAAAAAACCAAAAAAAAAACACACACTTCGCCTGAAACACTACCCACAGCCTAAGCAAACAAAAATATATAATCAAAAGTACAAACAATTTGATAGACAAATAAATAATAAGCATTTAAATTGGAACCGATATTAATAACATTTACAAGTTGTTTCCAAAAAAAAAGAGGATAAATTAGTCCTGAAAAGACTAAATGTCTTAATTGATCTAAAAAAGAAGGAATATTTTTCTGGTCAAAAGGAGCTTTGTATCGAAAGGACCTACGGACATTTTCTGTTGCAATTCTTGGAACAAAAAAATATGTATATGATGGAGAGAAGAGGTAAATGGAACAAAATAACAGCTTTAAATAAGAAGGGACACTAAAATAAACAAATATAAAAAAAAAAATTACCATTAATACTGCCTACGGAACTTAGGTTGAAGCAAACCAAGTGATTTGTATAATATATAATGATGGGTTCTGTATGTGTATGGACATCTTAATACAGACCTGTATAGAGAGTTTCAGATAGTATTTAAAGGAAAATTAATTGAGAGTTTGAAATGAAAAACAAATAATAGAACAATAAAGAGAACTTTTACATTAATTTTTTTTTATAAAATTATTATAAAAGTACTACCTGGTAAAATTATATGAACTTCTAACCAAAAAACAAACAAACAAAAACAATTACTTAAAAAAAATCATTAAAAAACAGACGTGTCTATTTGTGACTTCAGTTATCATGATTGTTGCTTTTGTCATTATATTCAAGTGTTGTGCAATAGTTGTGCGTATTGAAACAATTTTTAAATTGAAATTCTTTTTTTTTTATCAAGTTCATTTTGTTTGCTTACCCTGGACAAAATGATTAAAAAGTGGGCAGCCCAGATTAATGGATGGATGGAACATTTGTGAACATGGTTTATGTTATGTGTGATCTGTAATTTAATTTAGTTTAGATTCTCAAATACAAAACATGTCTCTTTATTTTTGTCTTCTTTTCCAGTACAAATATCTTGACAGGAAACAATTAATTTTGAAATGAAATGGCTTAGGATATTTGTTGTTTGCTAAAAAAAAAGTTCACTTTTTATGCTGTTGTATATATATATATATATATATATATATATATATATATATATATATATATATATATAAAGAAATAATTCTCAGAAAGAAAAAAAAAATACTACCAAAACTAATTTTGCTTTTCACAACTACTCATCTTTAATAATAAAAATTCCATATTTTTGGCAGAAAACAAAACCTTTTTTTTTCTCCATCCCAGACTAAATGACAGAACCATTAGTGGTGGAATCTTTAAGAAAAAGGTGAAACATAGAACAAGCATTCAATTGATTTACTAAAAGACCTTTTAATTGAATGTCCATTACCAAAATGCCCATTTCACAATTCATTGATGAGTTTAAATTGCCTGGACTACTTGGATAACTGCAGTGAAAATGTAGCATGCCTAAATGTGCCTGTCATTTTCTTCTCCTAATGGAGGCTCGGCAAATTAATGATTAAGTTGTCACTGTATTAATTATCTAGTGACAGCGCTAACTGTTGAACAGATAACCAAAGGCCATAACAGCAGCGGCTTTTTGAAAAGAGGCTTGACTTGCACAGCCCAGAACTAAGAAGAGTACTTTGCTCTGTGATTGCTTGCTTGGTTTAAGCTGAAATGTAAACTAGCATTTGTCAGAGAGATAATTATAGAATGGGGCATTAGGAGAAGACTCATTGTGCCCTTGTAGTCATGCTTTCGGTTGCCATGGCAGCGGTAATAAAGAACATACTTGGGAGGAAATGGAATCACTTCACTTTCCAAATGTAGAGCAGGTACCATGTTTCCCCTCTTTAGGGAGAAATAGCATTATTAGGCTAAAAGACCTCAAAATGGATTGTGCTTTTCTTTTTTACTCAAGATCAATTAGGATGAATTAAGATTATATTGATGTAATTTAGTGTTTCTGCACTGGATAATTATATTTTTATTTAATAGTTGTGTTTTTTTGTTTTTTTTGTTTTTTTACTGGTAGCTAGTTGCAAACAATTTATATGGGCTGACATTGAACAAACAACAAAAAATAGTTGAACATTACAAAATTTCATTTGATTGTTTAAATTCAGGCCATATCAATTGTTTGCAATCAGTTGCTTAAAAAAAGGAAATCCTCAGAATGATAGTTACAGTGTGTATTATCTATGATGGCACAGGGGACGGATGTTCGACAAGTCATGTCAAGTTATTGAAAATAAAAATTGTTTGACA
>CAIGQZ010000690.1:13769225-13782418 GCA_903798205.1 Danio tinwini
ACACACACACACACACACACACACACACACACACACACACACACACAGCTATTAAGTTCAGTTCTTTAGCACACACCCACATAAGAACAGTCACTTCCCTGAAACAGGTGTATTTGCATCCACAAGAGCAGGAGAACATCCACGGAAGAGCACAGGAGAAATAGGGAGTGTCATCGAGGAGAACTACCTGACTTTGATTCCAGCCGGTGAGTGAATGAGTGAGGTGAGTATATATAGTGTGCTGGTGATTGCAGGTGCAGGTGATTAGTAGTCTGGTGAGGGTTCATGGATTGGATGTAATGTGTGGTGATTAAATGCGGTAAATGGGACTACCGGAGCGCGCAGAGGGTATGACACATTTATTGTCAGGTTATACTTGCATTTAAAGCATCTATTGAGGTTTTAGAGGAACACTTTGAATTTTTGTAGTTAAATTATACAGTGTTTTTATTTTCTATTAACAATGGTCCATGCTTTGCTTTTTGCCTGGAAAATGGGAGAGTATGACTTTTACTAATGTGTAAAGTATATTGAACTTGAAGGTTCAACACTTTTAGAAAAAAATGGTACAATGTTGTACCAAAGAAGGTACAAAACCTTAAGACAAAGAAACAAATTTGTACCATTGCAGTTTGTACCTTTAAGGACATGATTTGTACCATGGGAAAGTAAAATGTACCTTTGTTTTTTTTTAAAACCTGCAGATACAATATTGTACATCTAAGGTACAAATCTGATCCATGAAGGTACCAATACAGTGACAATACAATTTGTACCTTAACAGTGTCTAATGTGTTCCTTCAAGAACTATTTAAAGGCATTTTCTCTATATCCAAATTGTGTCAACTTATTTTTATTAAATATGAAACATCTAAAAAATGTTTAAACAATGTTTTATAAAAAAGTTTATTTTGTGTAAATGTAAAAACAATGTTGTAAAACATTTTACAACACTTCACAACACAAAAATGTTACAGAAATACATTCTTCCATGTACAATATAAAAAAATGTTTTTCTCCAATTTTCACACCTTTGTAATCACTTCAAAGTTATTTAATTTACTTAATAAAAAATAGAAATATAATTATGCAAACGTTTTGCAACAAGATATGCACAATGTTTGATTAGCTTTACAATACTAAAATGTCTGCATGAACACTTTGCATATGCAGGACATTCGCCAGCTCACGTGCGTAATGGAGAGCAAACGTCAAAATGTGCGGATATCAATAATGAAAATGTATTTATCAGAAAATGCTTACCAAATGTTTATTAAAATGCCTTAAATGTTTAGTATACAATACCTATAGTTTTGTTTTACCAGTTGTTTTGTATTATAAAACTTTATAATTAAGGTTCATGAGTTTCTTTAAAGGGGCAGCACAGTGGCACAGTGGGTAGCACAATCACCTCACAGCAAGAAAGTCGCTGGTTCGAGAACGAAAACTTATTCATAAAATCACTTTTTCTCTTCCAGTAATATTTATTTTTACAGATATTGTAATAAAACAGCCTTTTTATGAGAACAATTGTGTAAATTAATTTTAATTGTACCATAAAAGGTATACAGAACAGTATCATAAGTGGACTTTTCTGTAAACAACTTTTACAAACAACTCTACAACTTTTACAAAGGTACAAAACTGGTCCTTACGGATTTTGTACCATGTACCTTTTTTTCTGAGAGTGTAATGCCAACAAATATGCACTTACCTGTGCTGTACATTTTAGAAATTATTACATCTATCTTTTTTCTATACATTTTAACATTTGCAGTGCTCAACCCTATGCAACCATGACTGTAATCAAATTCCAGGAATAAATAGATATGTTTTATGATAGGTTAGGTAATAAAAAAAACACCAGGAGACAAAACAGAAATTCTAACAAATTATGGATTTCTAACAGATCTGTATTGCTTATTCAACAACCGTACAGACTGCTAATTACAGATACTAATTGAAGTAGACCATTTACTTCTTCTCCTTTGGCTTACTGAATTCCTTATCAGGGGTCACCACAGTGGCCAATTACTCTGGCACATTTTACTTGCGGATGCTCTTCCTGTGACAACTCAGCCTGAGAGAGGGCTAACAACCCAATGTGCTGAGAAACACCCACAAACGCTCATATTTAAACTAAGGGCGAGTTATATATTTAAGTGATTATTTGATTGAATAAATAAATATTCCGATTTGAGGTGATTTGAATACATTTTGAGAAAAGTCAAGCGTCAAGTCAAGTACATGTCAAGCTGATCTTTATTGTAATACCGCTACAGGTGAGGACATAAAATGGAGCGAAATGTAATTTCTCACAGGACCATGGTGCTTCATAAATAAACATGAACATAAATGCGAACATAAAACTGGGCGTAAGAGCAATTTTGAAACCTATACAAAGCTAGCATACTGGAGCAGTAATCTAACATATACTATAAATAGTTAACTATACACGTCACCTGAGCCATGCACAAGTACTTTACATAATAAACAGCTTCAGCTCAATATTGCAGTGTACACTATAAATAAAAGGAATACAACATATTTTAACTGCATATGAAATGTATGCATATTGCATGTGTGTGTTGACATTATTTTATATCCATTATGTAAGTGTTGTTCTGCTCAAAAAGACTGTACATTCTTGAATTATTACCATTAACATCCGATTTCATCCAGCAATTTATAATTTTATACATTTATTTTTTTCCTATCAGACAACTTTATGAAGCTTGAAAATTATTGAAATGATGTCAAAATGCACATGTTAATACAGTACATACGCGTCTTTGAATCCCCACTATTCCTGCCCAATACAAAAGAAACAAACAACAAAAAGTACGATTTTTGTAAACGCATCAACACAAGGTTCATTCATTTGAATATGGTTAAAGGGACAGTCCACCCAAAGCTACTCACACTCAAGTGGTTAAAAACCTGTATGATTTGTTTGTTCTGTTAAACACAAAAATATATATTTTGAAGAAACCTGAAAACCGGTAAGAATTTAATTCCATAGTAGGAAAAAATACTACGGAGGGCAATGGTTACTGGTTTCCAGCTTTCTTCAAAATATCTTAATTTGTGGTGAACAGAAGAGAGAAACTCAAACAGAGTTGTATCAAGTGAGTAATTGATAACAGCATTTTCAGTTTAGGGTGAAATGTTTTTTTGAAGGATTTTACGGAGCATCAAATATGCAGTGAATCCACTGATTTGAACTGCTCTGTCAAGACACAAAGAGTGAAACTCGCATAGTCAGTCAGTCTCTTTAAGAGCAGACCAGTTTAATGTATCCACAACAAACTTATTCTAAACCAAAGTCTTTATAGTCTTTGCCTATACTTGGATTAAACTAAGTTTATATGGTCTTTCTGACTCAGCATGATCATTCCCCACACATTTTATTTGTTTCTAATAGTGGGCGTCACCCATAGCTGAAAAATGCTGATCGGGGAGAATGTAGGTGTACTCATTTTATTGGTTTTTAAGCCTGTCACAAAGAGGACAGTCACACATTTTCTCTCGGACTGAGTATAAATATGCTTATATATTTGTATCGAATTCATATATCAGCCTTTGACATTAGCTAACTGCAACATTTCAAATAGCAATTGTGGTTCAAATTTAATAAATCCAGCATGTCTTTGGATTATAGAGAAAACTGGAACATCAGGAGGAAATCCACACAAACATATGGAGAACATGCAAACTCCACAAATGACCTTCTTGTTGTGAGTTCACTATGCTAACCCTCAAGTAGATCAATATTCTGTTAGTTTCTCTGTAAAATAAAAATTATGATAAAACTAATAAAAACATCACCAATATTCATATCAATGCACAGTTAAAGGTGCTGTAAGTTTTGGACTCTTCTAAAGCATAAAAACACCAATAATATGTTAGCAAATATTTCAGAAACATGCCAAGTGAACATTCTTATTTATCAAAAAAAAAAAACAATACTAAAAGTCAGTTATTCTGTTTTGAAAATGTGTTTTCCCTGCCGGAAAGCTTGCTTTGTTTTGGTTCTTTTAACCTGCCCAATGCCAGTTAAACCAGTTATATTTCAGCACCCCAGCTGAAAAACAGCATATTTCTTCCATTCATTCAGAAAGGCTCTCAAAGCATGCGTCCATGACCAACATGTGACCTCCGGTGGACAGTAGCAGGCTCCAAAACAAGACGCAGATTCAGAGTTCCACATGAGGTGGTTATTAGTTAGCATATAATATAAATATTATGAGCGTAAACATTAGGTGTGCAGGTTACATTGTAACCGCGTGTCCTAACAATACGCAATTTGTCTGTTTGCACCAGATGATACACGACAGACATTTATATACAGCCATTCAGAAACAAAAATATGCACTCACGAAATGGTAAGGTTTATAATCTAATTAATACATATTAAATATAATAATAAAGCACATGAGGTGTATCTGAGATGATCACAGTTGATCATGTTGATCAGCTGCAAGAAATAGAAGCCGTTTCTGATATATCAATTTGAGATGTTAGTTGGAACAAAAACTCATTTTAATATGAAAAATATTCCCTCTATCGCGTGCCGTTGCTAGAACACGACTTAAGTCAGACTTGCTTCTCAATCTGGCAACCTGCGCTTGTGTTTGTTTTGATCCAGAAATGTAATACATAGTTCAACCATTGGGTGTCAAACTTACATACTGCACCTTTAAGCTTATAGACATATAACAGTAGCCTACTATGATGAAAAAATAAGCTACATAAATGTATATAATGCATAGAGTATATTGGCCGTTATGGTAGAATATTCAGAACTCATCTGTGTTTTATCATTTTTATGAAATACTGTTAGAATTAGGGTTGGGCGATGTTGACCAGTTTGGCATCGTACGATGTCTAATATGAAACATTGCAATGGACGATGGCATCATCGTCGTATGCGGGGGTGGGGGTGGTTGTTGTAAAATATTAATTAATTCATAACAAATAAATTCATTGTAGCCTACTGTTTTCACTATCTGAGCCACATAGTATTTCCTTTACCCATAACCAAATCATAAATAAAATTACACACAAATCACCTGTCAATCACTTTTTTTTTTCCGCAGGACTCTGGCATGAAAAGGCGGAGTGATCTGTGTCATTAGGATGGCTTTTTCCCACAGCTGGTGGAGGAGACGAGAGTTTATTGGAGTTCACTGTAATTTGTATTGTGATTGATAACTTCCTTGTTTTGTTATTGTTATTATGAGAAAATAAAAACAAGATGCTAGAGACAAGCATCTTGTGCCGGAAGCAACAACATGCGCCGGAAATTTTATGAGACCTAAAATATATTTGAAAGCTTTTGTGCGAGTGCATAAATTGAAAACGTGTTTTCACTGCAAATCCTCACCGCGTGCGCAAATTTAGGAGACATCAAGTGCATCAATTGCAAGACAAAGCATCAAACGCATCGCCCAGGAACAGACAGATGTTATGTGAACTTGCTGAAGTAAAAAAAAGCCTGCAAGGCTCGCCCCGCCTTTGTGCTCTTCCTATTGGTCTACTACTCTAGAACTGAACACAAATGGATTGGTTAATATCAGCTGTCAATCACTCAGTCAATGCTTTCTGCCTTCAGATGACAGGAGCTACAACCGCGAAAATGCGAAGCGCTGAAGATGAGAGAATGAAAATAACACTGACAGATTTTGTATTAGAAACCACCTAAAGTTACTATTATGGCACATCTAATTAGTGATCATGTGCTAAATGTTAAATCACCATTTACACTTTCCCAAGAGCGGATAAAAGACTTTCCGTGGCTTCAAGTCCGCTATGAAAATAACTAAAGCCATTCACTGTAGGGATGCACCGATAATTTTTTTGAAACCGATCCGATCTCAATACCAAAATTCTGAGTATCGACCAATCCCAATCCGATCCCGATACTGTGCCATTTTTTTGTTGATGTTATTTTTTTTTTTACCTAATACAGTTTCTATAGTTCTGGTGCTCAAATAATATATCTTCTTTAGTAAAAATAACATACCTATGGCCTACATTTATATGACATTTATATGACAGATATTAGGCATGCTCATTTCGGTTTATTTTACCAGCCGACAACCTCAGCTCGTTAACTGAATATTAACCGTTAACAGATAAAAACTTAAATATTATTTAAAAAAAAAAAAAAACAATTGGTTTCTATTTTTGTGACACAATAAATATTTTAAAATACTGATTTGTTTGATCATGCGAACAGCTGCATACAGAACATAACAGAACATCTTCACGCATAAACCTGCAGCGCTTCCAGCATAGAAATAAAATAACAGGTTTGCTCTAGATATTTTTTACTTTAATGACAAATTACAAAATGAAAACACTGACTGAATCCTTTTTAAGAACCGACATTTGCTGTTTTTTCCAATGATGTTTTTTTCGTCCGTCAAATAAAAAAATATCAGGCGATATCGATCGCTCCACTGAAAATATGCATATGATTAATGCTTCATTGTTATGTCACAAAACCCCTTTTAACATTTATAATAGAAGTCATTAGTTTAAAGATTATTTCATAATGACTTATTTCCTTCGTCTCACTCGCAATCAGCATCAGCTCTGCTTCGTGCAACTCGTCTGTCAAACTGCAACTAGAAATAATCTTCCTTCATTTTCCTTCTTTGACAAAATACGTCTGTATGCACGTGTTACCATGCCACAAGTTAACAAATATTTGTTGCACATCAGGGGCCGATCACAGTGAACGCGCTTTTCCGTACCAAAAATGCTAGGCGCACCGCACTGCTCTTTTTATGTCAGGAAATGACTGAATCAGCTGATCTATTGTGCGCGAGTGTTGCTGTCCATGTTGTAATAATTGCAATATACAGAATAACATTGTGATACTGCAGGCACTTAAACAGAAACCCTGCTCTGCTTTCATTTGATTGAAAAATGAAAAAAGGCGACTGAAGTAACGCACTATTCCGCTCAGGGTTGAGATTTTATTTAAACCACGATCACACAGGCGCAACAGCATAACATGAGGCGCGCAGGGTGCATAAGCAGCGCAAAACCATTCAAAAAATGCCCTTCTCAACGCAAAAAGTGCGTTCAGTGATCAGCCCATTAATCGGTTACAAACGCACCATTTTAGTTTATGGTTAATCAGATATTTTGAGCATCCCTGCTTGCTATAAACCATAGGCTACATTATTTGAGCATTCATTATGACAATGATCTGATCTGTTGGAGGTTTAGCTTATGTTTCTTTTTTTAATATTAGGATTCTTCTTTGAAATCTGTACTAGGCTACCACTATTGAACCTAGTCGTTGGTAAAATAACCTGCCTTTCAGCAAAGCCTAATATTTTCCTGGAGGTTTGAAGCAGACTAAACTAAACTGTCTGGGGCCAGTTTTACTTAATAAACATTCCCTCGCCTAAACTCACCGCGGGTGAGATGGAGAAACTGAAAGCATGTCAAAAAAAAATTTTTTTTTGTCTGAAAAATTTTCTTTTTGACACAAATTTTGTTTGGTATAAATTGTTGTTTATTTAATGTATTTTTTTGTTAGTCAGCTATCCACAAAATAAATAAGAATATTTGAGGTAAAGTTAAAAACAAGGTCCGCTTGTGCTTCAGTGCACAAACTGACAAACAGGTCTGTTAAATAAAATATTAATATAAATAAAATGACAGTACAATGACAGAGTAGTCTATATTAGGCTAAATAATTTTCTGTTAATGACAATTCATATGCGCCCATCAGTTTCCCTTTTATTAATTCAATCAACTACATTGGCCACAATGAGTCAGGCTTTACAAGCAGCACTTAACGTATTCACCTCGAAAGAATAAACTCAGTCGGAAGAATAGAGTACAGAAACTCTTTATGAGAATAATTTTATGGAGCGGCGCATGACGCTTCTCCGTAGACGGTACGCTTGATGAAGCGATTGATGCATGCGCGCAGCCCTCTGGTATCTGCGGACACTGTGTGTGAAGAGCAGGTAATAGGTCTATCCCTCTTTTCTGATTGCGATCTGCTGGTCTAACAGACACAGCATAGCAAGATTCAAAAACAGCAATAACCTCCATGTTACGGGTCAAAAATGAACCCATTTAATGCTAAACTAAATGCATTTCTTCACTGATTATTAAAACTAACAGGAACAATTAGTCTGGGAGAGTTTTTCGTGTTGTCATGAACGCAACACGCAGTTTGAATTGTGAATGAATGGAGAATGATTGACAGGCGCAGCGGTGGAAAGCGCAGAGCTAAACA
Source organism: Danio tinwini (assembly GCA_903798205.1). NCBI lineage: Eukaryota > Metazoa > Chordata > Actinopteri > Cypriniformes > Danionidae > Danio > Danio tinwini. The sequence goes on from CAIGQZ010000690.1 coordinate 13,777,495, forward strand.
TGAATTTAACCACGTGAATATTCATCTGTACTTCACATTAAACAATAAAATGGCTTCAGAACATTTGGGATATAGTAGGCCTACATGACAACTTTCTAGTGTCTTACAATAGGCGACCTTCGTGGCTTTTGTAGGCTTATAAATTACACAGAATAATTACACAGCACCAGCTGGCCGATACCCGATCCAGCAAAAATATCCGATATCGAACCAATATCCGATCCAAGTATCGGAATCGGTGTATCCCTAATTCACATTAAAGTCTGTGGGACGGGGTTTGCAGGTAACAGCATTTGCCACTGAATCTACACATTTTAAGCACTAGACGTACTGTATAATCCTTCATGTAATCCTCACGATGCTGTCAGCCTTGCAAGCTGCAGCTATATGTAAAATTTACCACAGCTCATGAAAAGACCATTATTGCTTTTAAGATGACATGCAAATAATAAGTTCAATATACATGTGAGGCGATTGATCGAGATGCTGGCTCAGCATCGTGAAGTTTATCGGCCATCGGTGATGGAGGCTGGCATTGTCTATCGGCCGAACCCAAGTTAGAATAAACACATTAGGGAAAGCCAGGGCACTACAGTTATACATTTCTTTCTTCAACAGTTATTACATAAGATAAAAAAATAAATAAATAGTTAAAATGACTGCCGTTGCTATTTCTAGTGTTAATTGAATATTAATGAAAAATAACGAGGGCAATTTTTTGACAGTTTATAATTCAACAGAATAGAACAGAAGCCTTGCCGATGAAGTTTTTGTTCCTCTATTAAAACTAAATCTTTTCTACCATCCTTTATAATCTTTTAGAAAAATGTGTTTGATTCTAGAATAAATCTGTTTACTGTTATAAACGCGTTTACTGACAAATATCCTCATCATTTTCTCATAAAACTCAGTTCCTGTACAGACACTGCTCATTTTGAACTGGATGAATTGTCCAACCAATACATGATGGTACAAGAACGAAATCTTCAGGAAAAAAAAAAATACTCCTAGATAAGATTTACCCAAAGGTCAGCACCTCAAAACAAATTACCAGAGGGACCAAACACTTCCTCCCACCAGACGTACCAGGAGCGCTGTAGATTAAAGATCTGCCGCCGCAAAGATCAATATAAAGCCTGGCAAACTATTGGAACCTCTTTAATGCTTAATTAGCCTCTTTGATGAACAGCCATCTCTCCATCTCCCTCAGTGATCTATTAGCTACAGAGAATATTCATAAAGGTACCGCAGCTGCTTGCTTAAAATGCACAGTTGATATGAAATATGGGAAAGGTGGAAAGATGGGAAAGTGCTGTAAATATCAGGGCAGCAATTTCTGTAGTGGACGCTTCGGAGATGGTTGGCAAACTTTCGATCAAATCTCTAGAGTCTGAATTATCTCCTGGGCCTCCTAATGGGAGTGATTTGTCATGTTTGTTCTAAGCCTTGTAGTTTCTTTCTAGTTAGAACTTTAAATAACAGTTTCATGAAATCTGTTCTGAAAGTGCAAATGTTATTCAAATAATGCCAGTCAGAAGTCTTATTAAAACTGTTTGGGGTTTTTTTTACACTACACATTCAGCTCTGTGTGATTACAATGCCACTGTTTTATGTGATAACTTTTTTTGCACTTGGTAGAAAGCTTTCAACCGTGTCCCTCGTGGCATTCTATGGTAATATGGAGTACAAAATGCTCTGTGTTAAGGGCTGTCTGGTATCTGCATGACCAGAGTAGGAGTATGATTCACATTGTCAGCAATAAGTTAGACTTGTTGTCATTGGGCTGGGTAAATTTGCATAAATTTCAAATCTTGATTAATTGGACATTTAACTCGGCTATGATTAATGAATGATATTTTTTTATTTTTTGCCCTCATAGTACACGGACAAGTTTTGTACAGTAAATATGCTCACATATTACAAGGTAGAGATTTCTGAATGAAGGGTGCATTACTTGATTTTGAAATAATTGAGGAAACACACACTATCTACCATCTATGATTATTTATTGAACATCAACATTGAACAACTGAAATTAAAACACGTTGCCTAAAAGCAAGTCACGTTTTTCTTTTAAAAAAAAGCAAAAATAAATAACTTTTTTACTATTGTTTTCAATGTTTTTCATATTAAACGTAGAAAATGAGCAATATTTTTCTGAATAAAATAACTCTTGCATTTCCTGTAAATAATATTTTAAACAGTGCATTTCTTGCATCTTCTGTAATCAAATATTTTTAATAATAACGTAGTTGAGCATTTATAAGTCTGCGTGCTGTTTGTGTTGCTCTGCAATAACACTTCTGAAATGCTAGCTGGCAGGGTTTTTTTTATATTTTATGTTTCTTCGTGGGTGTTTTGTGTTTTCTGAACGCTACCTTAATGTACAAGTAGCTCAAACTCGCTCATTCAGAGGCAAGAACTGGAAGATGTGAAACAGCGTTAATCATAAAGCAAACACAAAACAAAAGTTTCCAACTGAAGCTCCTCCACAGGACTCCACACTTGTAAACACTCTCCAACGGTTTCGCTGCTCTCTGCAGCGCCCACGCTCATCACCAGTATTAAGCCGACCAATTACAGAGCTTGCCATATGCATCATCGCAACGTGTAGTTAAATTTTTTGAGAGGTGCCCGTCAGCGTCGGCATCAGCCACGGTAAGGGGTATGTGACCGTGCGAAGGCTGCGCCGAATCGTATATGTGCACTTGTGGCAGAAGTATAAACCAGCTGAGCGGGGTCATATAACTCCACACATTTATTAGTCTTTTTTGTCGTTTTCTTTTTTCTTTAAACACCCAAAACATGAAGCCAAATACCTCGGAGGGGACCCACAGAAAAACAATAAACAAGAAGTGCACTCTACCTAAACACCCAAACGAAACTAAACACATCTAACAAAAATAACAGAAATAAAAATACAAAAACTACTCCTACCTCCCTGACTATAAAGAAAAAAATAGGAGAAAATATTTACACAAAAGAAAAGTGTGGCATTCAACCCCTACTGCTTATCACCGTGTATATACAGAGTATAATATTTACAAGGTGCGGGTGGATAAACAGCAAACAAAAAAAGTCAAGATTTACACACACACCAAAAAACTGGCAAGCACAATCGAAACAAGCAAGCACTTAGCAACTCTGTAATTTTATATTACACCAAACGCAAAATCTTCACACCAACCAACTCGCTCTCCCGCCCCACGCCTATTTTCCCTATTTTAAAAGACACCAGCCAATCCCAGGGCACGTCGTCTGCGAAATTAGGGTGGGTTCTGTGCAGATGAAAAGAGAGGGAGAAAGAGACACACACACACACACACACACACACACACACCTGTAAAAGCAAAATTCAGATATTTGCAGATGACGACGAGTGCATTGGGATGGTTTGCTGCCGAGTGTGATGCAGCAGAGATGAGAAGTTGAACTATCAAATCTGAGGCATGGTGCTCCACTAGAAAAAGGTGGCCTGCCATCTTCATGTTGGAAGACAGTCCTTACCCCAAGTGGAGAACTTTAAGTATCTTTAAGGGAAAGATGATTTCCCTTAAACGGATTGATAGGTGGATTGGTGCAGTGACAGCAGCAATGCGGTCATTGTAGCCAAGCCAAAAGGCAAAGATCTTCATTTACCAGTCAGTCTTTATTCCTACTTTCAGCTATGAGCTTTGGGCCATGGCCAAAAGAAAAAGATATCAGATACATGTGGCTGAACTGAGTTTCCTTTGCAGGGTGTTAAGGTGCACCTTCAGAGATGAGGAACTCGGTCACCCAGGAGGAAAATTCAAATGATATCCAACTATATATACTGTAAAAAGTTTTCAAACTAACTGACTTTTTTCTTTTGCTTAAAACTAAAGAGGAAAGCCAGATCTCATTTGTTTGTAAATTGTCCCTGTCATAAAATGAAGCTCAAGGATGATTTTCCTTGCGGCTCTTTAAACAAACACAAGTTTCAATGGTTTCCCTGATAAAGCGTTTTCTGGAAACATTGAAGACTCAGCAACATCTGTTTTATCTGCTTACTGCAATCCGAACGAGAGACTATTATGGAACAGCAGATCATTAATAGGACCCTGCTCATTTTACTGCAGCCTTTGCCAATATTACAGACAAAAAAAAAAGACCAAAACTAGTCTTCAGTCTCATTATATGGGCAATCACAATGAACTGTAGGCAACACCATTCTTTAATAATAAAGAAACGTTACAATTATCCTAATATTGCTGTTAGAAAGAGCTAAAGGGAAGAAGACTGGATGAACAGTAAATTGTTTACTTCCTGTAAAATGGGACTGCGGGGGCTTTGTTTTCCACTGCAGACAGCATCCATTCATCAATATCCAGTCAAATTCTGAATTACGTAAACTGACACCAAACAGACTTAGAAGACTCAATTGAGAGCAACCATGAGTAAATATTCCTGAGAGAGGACTCAATGTGCATGTACTATTATATAATTAGTGCTGCTTGCTCATATTTAGGGTCAGGCATCTGAACAGGCTTCTAACCCCAAGCAATTCTGTGCATAACTCGTCCAGCATCTATTGTGCTGCGAACAAGAATGATCTCTCAAATTATATCGCTTATTGATAGGGAAGTATGCAATTACTTTTCTGAGCAATCGAACATACAATTTTCACCTGGCAGACAATAAAACTGGCAAAAAAAAACATCCCAGAGAAGGAACCAGAAATTGTAATTTATATAGGCCTATTGTTGTGTGCACAATGTTTGTATATTAATAACCACCTCAGAGAAATTTGGGGGTCGCAAGTCACTGACATTGTTATTCTAAGGGTCGCAGACTGAAAAGCTGGGAACCCCCGAGTTATACTACGTCTGTTGTAAGTGAGAATATATTTATGGAGTTGCAAAATGATTAATAAAAATTGAAATAAATAAATAAATTATATATA
>CAIGQZ010000690.1:13792418-13806434 GCA_903798205.1 Danio tinwini
GTGTAAAAGGGAAAGCAAATAAATGAATGAAGGAATGAAAGAAAATTTCAACATGATGCTTTTATAGAACAAATAAATAAATATGTTTTAACTTATAGAAATGTCAACGTTATGTAATTGACTGCAGAAATGAAAGTACTCTTACCTAAATTTGATATTACATATTACAGTAACCAGTCTTAATTTCAATGATTTGGCTTTTCTCATTAATTCCATTTTTTGTAGCAAACACATCTACATCCATTATTGGTGCGCAGAATGCAAAAACTTGAAAACAGGTGTGTAGTTTGTATATAGGCTACAGTAGTTAACGTTGACCAAAACACATTTTGGGAAAAAATAATTAAAAAAATAAATGCATTTGTCAAAATCACAGACATTAACATTCGGATGGAAACTGTGATATTTTTATCCAAGGTTATCATACCTTCAGAATCTTATACCGGCCCATGCCTATAGGTCTGCCCATGAAATGTCTCAACCATCCAACATACTATTTTTTTTTTACAAAATATTTTCTGCAAATTATTTATTCATTTATTTAGTCAATAGCTCACTCACTCCACTGAAATTGCCAAATTAAAAGTTTCCCAGCTTCCCAGAGTACTAAAAATTGCTAATAATGTTCTGCAATGGTGGTTTAAGTAAGGAATAATTGAGGACAGACCATTGAATTATTATAAAAATAATGCAAACACAATGTCCTGATGTGGTCGTTACACATGGCATGTGCATTCTTTTTTTAACATTTCAATGAACCAGAGTCAGTTACTCCATTTATATTACAGTTACCACACCTTAAGACATAGGCTAGATTTTTTATTTCGAAACATTCTGGGTTTTTTTTCCTTTTTTTTTTTCTTATTGCTTATATTAGGTTTTGACATTTATACATTGTAAAATAACTGAAATAATTCTACTTTTATGGTGCGTTTCTCTGAAAATAGCTGCACACCTTTAGAATGTTCGTCAGCCAATAACAGCCCTGTATTATAATAAAATGTCATTAGACTCAGACAAAGTGACATTTTGTCTAATGCTAAACTTAAAATAAGCTTGACACCCTTATTGTAAGTGGTATGCTATTTTCAAAGTAGGAAACTTAACTTAACACCACTTACAGTAGATTTTATTAATAAAAAATAACCTTTCAATAAAGGTGCAAAATTGCACCTTGGTATCGCCCAGGTCACATAGGACAACCTTTGCCATGCTGCAGTGACGCACTCAATCTTCGAGTGTGACCTTCGAAGGATGCAGTCTTTGAATTGCGGCACAATTTTGGTCAAAGACAAGAAAAAAAGCCCTGTGCCCTGCTATTTTTTTCCCTCTGCTAGTTTGCGCTTTATTTCCAGCCAGTTAAGCATAGACAGATGCAGTGTTTGTGCCTCCTGAGGCGATGTGATGTGTTTTGTTTGATGTCAGTTCTCAGTCTAATTACTGAGACATTCAGACACAGGAAATTCTACAGCTGCCAGGAGGTTGTTGACATTGGTCTTGCCTCTATTTCCGTCTATTTTCACTGATGACATCACCGGTGATATAACCAGAGAATAGCACTATGTAATGCTACATATCCCCATCTACAGAAAACATGTCCACCATAAACTGAACACTTTATTTCTGTTTTGAATGCATTTTGGGGAGTAGTTCCACCCACAGGAAAATCGTATTGGTTTAAATGCTCCACAAAACTGTACAATAAACAAAATTTATTGAAAACATTTAGATAAGTCACAAACAAAATGTAGGCCCATGCTTCATAACATCAGAAAAAATATCAAATCAAGTCAGGATTGACCTGCTATGGCATTTTTTGAAGCAGCTTCACCATTTTTGCAATGACTTTTATCCAATTGGTTTCATTGTTATTTTTAGTGGATATATGAAGACAGTTCCACTCAAGTTCACAGAGGTTGCCTGATGGATCTGGCACAAGCATTAACATTTACTGTAAGGAAGACAGAATGAGGGTGCAAAAATGACAGGCTTTTATTAGAGCCTGCACATGCAAGCAGACAGAATCTGAAAGTTCAGCATTACTGGCACTGTATGAATCTTACAAAAAGTCCTAAAAGTCCCCCCCCCCAAAAAAAAAAAAAATCTTAATAACAAAAGTTCATAGCATTGACTAGGGCTGGGCGATAAAATCTGCATCGATAATTATTGACCGACCACCCTTGTCAATATCAAAAGATTCAGTTTGAAGTTTCGGTATAAAGAGCTATAGTTTTATTAAAATGTGGCTGCTGAGCGTGTGCCTTGGAAAGAATGCCAATAAGCTTAGGGTTTAAGTTTGCACGACTTGAACGACGCGCTTACGGGAGTGACATGTACATGTTGTGCAATCGGCGCACACATGACAGGCATGCATTTTACCTATTTTACCTATTTCACCTATAGATGAAAACATCTCAACTTTTCCGAATGCTGCGAGCGCACCGCGATTCATGCAAGTAGAACTAACTAATCTGCTTCACACTTGGCATGAAATATATATACATTTCAGTAACGGTAGATTCATTACCTCAGACAAACACTGTGCACCCAAACACTGCAGTGCTTTTTACTTTTCTCCATAAACTTGCATCGAAGCTGCAGCAATAGTTTGTCCATATGTCATCCTCTGAAGAAAATGGTGAATGGTCGCCTAGTTACGAGAGACGCAAGGGTAGCACAAGCGCAAAGTCTATTGTAAATGGTCAAGGAAACCACGTGCACGCTTGTCACTTCAGGTCAGAATAACAACATATGTGAAACGAGTGCTGTGGCTAGCAGCAGTGAGGAGATTGTAAATAAAAAACAATGCAAGGATGTTGCCAGAGTGGCTTTTTAGTTTATTTTCTTGTGCATCCCAAACACTAGTTTTCCATCTAAAAGATTTCTTAGTGTAGGGAGTAATATAGTCATTCAACTACACAATTTGTAATGTTGCAGTATGTATTTGAATAATGATGGTTAGTTTCTTTACTTGAAAGCTCAGATTTGATCATCATAATTTTTGTTTACAGAGTTTGAGGTTTACTGTATCATTATTATTCACACCTAACAGATGTTGATCTAACTTAAAGTTTGCTTTGATTGTTCAGTATACAGCAGTTCAGTTCAACAACAACACCAGCTTATTGGAACTAGATTCTTTAGACACCAATACCATGAATGCTAAAGAGCAGTATATCACCAACAACTTTTGTTCCTTTTTAAACTACTTAAAATTACATATTATTGGCGCACAAATGTTTTTACATGTAGTTATGTAAAAATGTTGTGTTTACGATTTGTAATGGAATACATGTTTCTCACCTATCTATCTCAATATGGAAAACTTCTTTAGCATTATCAGTTTGCTAGGCAGATCAATTTGTACAGTGTTTTACTTGAATCAAATCTGGTAAAGCGGTTTCACAAAATAAATAAAAGCAATTTAAAATAAGTAAAAGCTGCACGGTTGCAGAGTTCTTTTTATTGTGGTTGCTTTTAAAAAACACTATTGATTGGGTTTTGGGAAAGGCTAGTGTTTCATCATTAAAAAAACTGAATCTGCTTATTTGACATGAGCAGAACAAATCAAAGATTATCCACTTCAGTTGCAGTTATATATAAATATATATAAACTCGCTATGACAGTTTTTTCAATACATTTAACACGTTTCCTAAACTGGGGCGACGCAGTGGCGCAGTAGGCAGTGCTGTCGCCTCACAGCAACAGGTCAGCGGTTCGAGCCTCAGCTGGGTCAGTTGGCGTTTCTGTGTGGAGTTTGCATGTTTTCCCTGCATTCGCATGGGTTTCCTCCGGGTGCTCTGGTTTCCCCCACAGTCCAAAGACATGCAGTACAGGTGAATTGGTTAGGCTAAATTTTCCGTAGTGTATGAGTGTAAATGAGTGTGTATGGATGTTTCTTAGTGATGGGTTGCAGCTGGAAGGGCATCCACTGCGTAAAAATATGTTGGATAAGTTTTTGAATCGCAAATAAGAATTGTGATTCTGCTGTGGCGACCCTGGATTAATAAAGGGACTAAGCTGAAAAGAAAATGAGTGAATGAAGTTTCCTAAACTCAGGAACACGGTTAGCACAACATCTGTCTTTGTAGGCTATACAATTAACACATTTCTTGTTGCTTTGATACAAAATGCATACAATTAACACCAATTTCAAATACTTGAACTTCTTTTACCCACAAGCTCAACCAAGACCAAAACAACGTAATTTTGCAGTCAAATTTAAAAATGCTTTCACACTGTATGTCAAAATAGATAACATCATGTTCTAAACATATAAACTTATATAGGCTAAAGTGAAAGTAAACAGCTGTTCATATTACGTCAAAATTGTGTAACAAATATATTTCCTGTATTTTATTCCATTGCAAATGAGAAACAGCTTTTTGCAGTTAGGCAAATACATAAATCACAGCAGATTCCTATCTAGGAACCACACTCAGGTTTTTCCTATCACATGATCAAATGTTCAAAAAAAGTGGACTCTTTGGGCTGATCTTGTTTGGAAAAGGAACAACAAGATAATTATTCCCTGTTTGTATATCTTGAAGTAATGTCCTTTTGCAAATAAAGTCTGTACTGCAGCCATTCTGTCCCTGTATTTTTTTTATTTTACTTTTACATAAACTGTACATTTTCCGTCTTTCGGATGAGACGTTAAACCGAGGTCCTAACTCTCTGTGGTTATTAAAAATCCCATGGCACTTCTCGTAAAGAGTAGGGGTGCAAGCCCGGTGTCCTGGCTAAATTCCCTCTCGGCCCTTACGATTATGGCCTCCCATTCATCCCTTATCCACCAAATTGGATCCATCACTGTCTCTCCACTCCACCAATCGCTGGTGTGTGGTGAGCGCACTGGCGCCGTTGTCCTGTGGCTGTCGTCGCATCATCCAAGTGGATGCTGCACACTGGCGATGCTGTGGAGAGACCTCCCCCCCATGATTGTGAAGCGATTTGGGTGTATGGCCATACACAATAAATGTGCTATATAAATACACATTACATTAGATTTTATAAAGCTACTCTGATATGGTCATTAATTTTTTGTATTGAATTTCCTCAACAAAAGAAACAAAAAATGCATGCATTTACTAAACCCAACAAAACAAAAATGTACAGAGGCTTCAAATGTAAGAGTAAACCAGACACAAATAATAATGCAGTTTCTGTCCTTTCAGCTGATGGTAGTGTATTGTTGTCAATGTGTTATGTTTGACTGAATTTCCCTGTTGAAAGAGAACATGTGTTAGTGTTTTGAATATTAAAACATGTTTGCAGTGTTTTTTTTTAGACATGGTGTATTGTGTTGGTTTATTATTGTATTTTGAAAATAAGTTTTGGAGTTTAGTTTACGGTGTGTGATTTTGAGCATGAAATTAACCGTTTTGTCAATTGTGTGTTTTAGGAGTGTTGGTGCGTTAAGAGTTTAGGAAACTTGTTAAATGTATTGAAAAAAAAACTGTCATAGCGATTGTAAAACACTGTAAAAGGCTGAACAGCAACGTTTAACACACGGAAAACAGGAACACAGAGTAACACAACCACACATTCTGGAACAGTTCATTTACAACCCCAAATAGAGGTGTCAAAATTAATTGTTTCTTCGGTTCACCACAATGCAGACATGGACAATTCGATAATGATTCAGTAATAATCATAAACGGTTATTAGCCTACGTACTGACGTCATTTATTTTCTATGCGCGATGTCACAGTAGAATACTATGGTGAAGGAGGCGAGGGTGAGTATTTTACAATGCTCCAACTACCTAAAATGTAGATAATTATGCACAGTTTAACTGCTTGGGAGTTAGCTGGAAAAAAGTCTTTCAGTGACACTGAAGAAGGCACAGCACACAAGCAGCTATTTCACTACTAGGGAGAAATGCTGTAAAACTCCATCTCTGCCTCTTTTTCTCTCTCACTTTGGACATTTGACTCACTGGTGTGTTTGTGAGGTAACTTTTCCTTTCCTCTTGGCTGGTAAAGCGATACTTGTGGATCCAGACACGAGCGTGCCTGTACTGCGAGTTATCTCCAATATGTCTAGTATGGATTATCTGTAATAACCGCGTATTATGCGCATATAGACTGTAACCACGGCAGTTCTTCCCACGTCACTCAACGGTGAACAGCGATTTTATTTCAAAAGCCAATCGCAGCCCTTTCTGTTGAGCTGGTGAAGACAATGACCTGTCATAGGGGTGTAAAACCTCGTTTGACATCGCTCAAAAAGCTATCGGGATAATATTTACATTAGTTTATTTGCTATAAATGCTCATGTTGTTCTGTGTATGTATTGGAGTTTTGTTTGATACATTCAAAAAGAGAGTTTTCTTTGAGCAGGTCAAATTAAAGGTACAGTTCATATATTTTACTGCTTGTATAGAAGGACAAAATTGTATTACAAATAGTATATAAATATTAATGTATTTATAGATTTTAATAAAAAAAATATTGTGTTGTGAAGAAAAATCTAATTATGTATGGAAAGCATCATTAATGCACCGTGATGCACCGAGATATTGAATTGAACTGAATTGATGGCATGATAATCGTAACCGAACCAAACCAAACCAGTGTAGGTTCACACCCCTAACTCCAAAAATGAAACATTTCATCAAAGCTTTTTTCAAAGAAGAATGACATGAATGCAGAAAAGTTTCGCAAACATGGCCGTTTTACAAACATGGCCAGTATGAATTAAGCTATTTTTAAATTTGGGAAAATCTCCTACAATAGATTTGCATCCACCCATGGTAAAAAAATAAATAATTAAACACTCACTGTATCATCCCTTTATCGCTCATCGTGTCTGAATAACATCATTCAAGTATAAGCTCTTTCCGAATGCCTACTTTGCTCATTTGCATAAGCAGCGCGTAAAAACACTCGCGGATGTTAGTAAACTATTCAACAGATGACCCTCTCAATGCAAAAAGCGTGTTCGCTGTGATCGGTCCCTTATGCAGCCAAACTTAAAAAAAAAATAAATAAATGTACCACCATAATGACCAGTATTGAAATACAGTAGCATAGTAGGCCTAATTAAGCAGCTGCAACACTACACAGTTAAAAAAACAGGCAGATTAATTCCTATTATTAAGAATATGTATGTCAGCCACTTTAAACATTATAAATAGTTTGAATATTAACTGTGCTTACAATGGACAGACGAACCTGGACTGTGTATTTGTTGGACATTCTCTCAATGGAACTCTCAACTTCTCGTATACATGGTGCTAATGTGAAAACTGTCAGTATGTGGCATTCAGCTTTTGATGTTGTGTCATTCTTTTTAAAATCTTTGTAAAAATTTCTTTGAAAGATTTGTTTTTTCTTTTTCCTTTATTTGATTATTATTATTATTAATATTATTTATTGATCTTTTGAAGTCTATTAGGGGTGGGATGGGCGGGAGTTTTTTTTGTTTTGTTTTATATTGCTTCCTGAAAAACTCAATAAACAGTTGTTAACAAAAAAAAACATTAACTGTGCTTGCAGACAAAAACAAAACAAAAAACTTCATTTAAATTAGAATGTAATTAAAAGTAAATAAAAAAATGGCACTGTTCTTAAAAAGTAAAAAAAAAAAACTGCCGTACTTGTAAAGTATTAATGTATAGCTTATTCATCAAAACCTGGAAACGTTGCTTGAACCTGATAAATATAGGCTATATCATATACATGGTTCGGGGGTTTGAACAAACCACCCCCCATGGACAAAAGGTCCAGAATTTGTCCTTTTACTTATTTTGTGTAATTTAATATTATATAAGATATTTATTATATAATCAACATAATATATTTATATTTAATATATACTGTAATAAAGTGTAATTTTAAATAACTATAACCAAATCCTCAAAGCCACAATAATGTGACACGAGTCATGTGACATAACCCACTGAGTGGTAACATTTGAATCTTTGATACGACATCCACACTGAGTAACGCTATAGGTCGAAGAGAGCAAGAAAGGCAGAAAAGGCAGGCAGCGGCGTCATTGGCGGTCTTTTTGAACACATGTTCAATATTCAACAGGGTAAGGCTAAAGTTACTTACTTCCTAACAGATGAAAAGCTGCCCCTATATATGAGGTTCTAGACTAACTGGCAGCATTAGCCAGGACGTCCTGTACATTTATTGACTTGTTCATGACCTCTCTTTCCCTATTTTTGTCATAATTTTTTTAAATAACTGTTCTATGAAGGCTTTATTGGCAAGTGGAATCCTCAGCCGTCAGATGTAATTTCACAGTAAAAGGCGCTAATCCCATCACATGTGTGTTTTTTGAGGCTGTTTGGTCACTTCATTCGTTTTATTCTGATCGGATAAAAATCTGATGGCTCAAACCACTTCAAAAGGTGATCTGAGATGCATTCCAGATGAAACTGGACAGGTCTAATCATTTTTTTGACAAAATTTATATAAATGAAATAAATTATGACCTGGAGAACATCTGACCTGTGCCTGAAACACCTGTAGGTGCGCTTTTACAGCCAAAACTCTATTAAAAACATGTTCACAAACTTGTCAGGCCTGTAGCCAGGGAGGAAGACCCACCCCTCATTGACAAAGGTTCAGAATTTGTCCCATACATGAGCTCATTTGTCCTATTTTGACTGCTATGCCATCATAAATAATAAAATAATCCACCGAAAAAGGCTTTAAGACCAAACGACTCTGCAGGCTGTTGTATTTTTTTATAATTTGTTAATAATTTTATAATCTGATGTAAGAGAAGTCTTCTTTCACTATTGTTTTTAAACAGAGAAAAAATTTACAGGAAACAAGATCAACTTTAATCGTTCTGAACAGAAACGTTTAAAGTCAACCGGTTAATAACGTTATTTTATCGTTCTCTTCATTATATGAATTTGGGAGACAAAAAGCATTAATTTAAAGCACGTGAACAAATGCGACGGTGACGCATACAACCTGAAATGCCCGCAAAGCAGACGTCATAAGCGAGAGTCGTTTCTGATGCGACGAGCTTGTCCTAAAGGTTACCGAAAACCTGCTCTTTCATGTACAAAGGCATGTTTCGGTTTAAGTTATTGTTACTAAAACTTGTATTTATACTAAGAGAATTATTGATTGTCGATTGTTTTTAGATGGGTCTCCATAAAGAAAATCATTTTGTTAATATTTCCCTTATAACAAATCATCTGATAAATTGTTCTGTAATATTGAAGGATGAGTGGCAGATCATAAACATAAGCAATGATATGATATATTATCAAACCACCCAAGCATTTTCCATTTGGAGAATTACAGTAATTAATAGCCCAGCAAGCAATAGCCGTCATTTCACCGTCTAGGTGAAGCATAGACCAGATCTAGTCCGGCTACATGTAACCCAATTTTAGCCTGAATAACCTTAAATTTGGTTGCATGTTTTTTTTTTTTGTAAAATAAAGCTTATGATATGTATGATACTTCATCATGTAAGCAAAGTCAATAACGTTTATGAGGTACCTGCAAGTTATAGCCGTACTTTCATTTTCTCGGTGAAGTATAGACCCAATCTAATTCGGCTATGTGTAACCCATCTCTAGCCCAAAAAACCTTAAATATGGTTAATGTCTTTTTTAGCAAAATACCTTGTGATATGTATGATATTCCTTCAATTAAGGAAAGTAAATAGCATTTATAAGGTGTTTGTGTTTTTAAATATGTTATTTTCATAGCCTGAGCAGAGCCTTGAATTAGCACGTCATCAGACCGACTAAAGCCCACTGATAGTCTAAACTGATTCACTGTAGTATTTGGCCGTGCAGCGCGTGCAATGGTTAATACATCACGTCCGCATTATCAGTACTGCATCCACAAGTAATTTTGTGACATGTTCTATTTGTAGCCATAATTTAGCTCTGAATTAGATGGGATTTACTCACCTCGCAAAAATTACATAAAAAATGAATTGTAGATTTCTGCCTTTTCATTTTAAGTTAAAATTTAATATGCTATAATGTGTCTTATATATATATATCTTACGGTAGAACAAGCCAGATCTAATCAGTTAAGCAAAATTGATGCAGCTCCGTACTCCACACGATAGATGGCGCTATTGCACATTTGTCGAGTCGGCTGACATGGACCAGCTAATCAAGAGGAAGAAAGCTGTTGTCGTTTGAAATTTGAAGCGCTGTGGATTGCGAGCACAGGTGCCCTGCAAGGTAAGTGTAATCTGGTTTAATATCATGTTGTTTGGCAATGTTTTTATTATATGTGCATGTTTTAATATAGTATTACGCTAATATTAATGCACAGACACCCTTCATTCCGTAAATCTCAGACGAAAATAAAAATGGTGTAAAGAAGTGTTACAACCTTTTAAACAAGCAATATTAAACACTTAAGCAAAATTCGGTGATTAAGTGCATTTATTTTGTACATTGCGAGTAGTCTTCATTAAAATGCCACATGAAGTCAATAAAGTCCGTCATGAGGTGAAACTTCTGCAGTTGTAGCTTTTAAAAGAATTGTTTACTTGCGATTTCATAACAAAAGAGACTAATTTTTAAACACAAGCACCTATTTAATTCTATTTTTAGTTAGAGCCATTTGTCTCTTACAGAAAACTCAAGAATAGTTTGATCAGACAGCCTCCTCTACTGTGTATGCTGCTACAAGGTTATTGATTTAGATTTGATAAATAAACTTTTTTTAATGAAAAATGTTTTATTTTTTGTAATATGAGTAACAGTATTTTGACTTGTCACAGTAAAATCAAGTATAAAGTAAGCTGATAGTTATTATTCTTATAATGCTTCACTAATATTTGTAACTATTTGTTTTTCTCCACAGATATTTGAGTGTGGCTATGTAAAATGAGCAGTCTAGCAGGTATGAGTTTCTTAAACATTTTAGACTAAAACATTTACACTATGGCCTCATTTGCTGGTTTTTCTGTCCATATGCAGATTGCCCATGTACATTCACAAGCTGGAAAAAGCTTGAGTCACATCAAACACAGAATGAAAATTTTAAACAATATTTATGCATTATCAATATAACTGCTGTTGATATAAAGAAACATTAAATATAACACACTGATACTAAAATAGTTAAAATAAGTGAATAAATAATTGAATTAAAATTGTGAATGTGTAAATAGGTAATCAGCTTTAAGCTGTAAACCTTTTTGTTGATGGTTGATGTTTTTTTCTATTTAATATGTAACCATCAAGTGTGATTGTGTCCTGAAGACCTACCTCATTTGAAGAGACTGTGCATCTACCTCAATGAAGACTTGTAAAAAAAATTGTGGTAAGTGTGTCAACCGGCCCTCTTTTCATAAATGTATTTGTAAAACTTAGTCACAAGATTGAGTTTAGAACACATCTCAGTTTTTTTTTCCCTTTTTCTCCAGGACTGAGAGTGCAGAGGCTAAATCTTACAATGCACACACAGCAGTGGAGATCTTTATCATTTGGGCTGAGGATGCTGGTCCTGGGGACAGACCAACAGATTGGTGTAGACGTTCTGCAGAACCTGCTGAGTGTCACATATGGATTGGATGGACTTTTTGAGTTCATGTACACTTAAAGGGTTTGTTCAACCAGAAATTAAAATGTTTATTTATTTATGTAGTTCGAAACATTGGTTTGTCTTTGGAGTACAAATTAAAATACTTTAGGTGAAATCTAAGAGCTCTCTCATTCTCTATAGACAGCAATGGTACCAACTTGTTTAAAGTCCAGAGAAATACCTAAAATCACATGCTTTCAGTTGTTCAATCAGAATATTATTAAGCTACAATAATAATTTTGAGTGCATATAAAGCAAAAATAACAGCCTTTGAGTTTCTTTCTTCTGTTGAACACGAGATATTTTGAAAAAAGCCGAATACCTGTAACCATTGACTTCTATAGTATGTTTTTTACAGGTTTTCAGCTTTCTTCAAAATATCTTCTTATGTGTTCAACAGAAAAAAATCATTGTTTTTATCTTGTTTGTTTTGTCATAACTTTGACATTTTATATATATTTATTTTGTATTGTTTAATGTTTTTAATATTGTTAATGTTGCTTTTATTAATAAATTTTTGAGAACCTGTTAATCAAAAATGTTGATATGCATGTGTGTATTTTTGTTGTTTATAAAATGTATAAACAGTCATTTATTAGCAGAAATTTTGATGACTTGTTTATGCTTGGGCTGTACTTAGATGTCTATTAGACTTTCACTGACAGCCCAAATTTAGCCTTGTTTTAGCCTAGACCAATGAAAAAAAATAAATAAATAAAACCTATGTTTAGACGTCTAATAGACGTCTTTTAAACCAAAAAATGATTGCTGGGAGCTTAGTCCTTATAAACAATCCATTAATAATATACAAGATCTGTGCATAACAGGGTTTTATGTGTCCCCAATATGCGAGGTCAAGAGAGTGCACGACTCCATAAGGTAATGGAAATCGGAAAGGCGTCTCACAGCGCAAAGCATAATTTATTAAATGCCCATGCTTAATCGTTAAGGTCTATCGGTTTTGGGTTAGGCCTACCGACAATAAATCGATCGAGTAATTGTTAGCATCCCTAGTTTAATCAATCGTATAGTATAGTATAGTATAGTGTCAATGTTATTAAAATGCACACAATCTATCAATTAATCTAACCAATACAGGGCTCTAGACTAACGTTTTGCCTTGGTGCACCTTTTTTTCTTAGGTGCACCACGCATTGCATTGTATACAACTTTATATTTATATTAAAGATGAATAAGGCAAGAATATGAGAATGATACTTTTTATATTTTTACACCAACAAAAATATATTGTGGTATGCACTTGTTTAATAAAAATATTTGTAATTGTAACATTCAACATGCAATAAAGTTCCATAAAAACCCTAAACCGCATAATCTTTTGTATTTACAAGTAAAATGTAGTTTATATTCAGCCTATGCCTAAATCCAAAAAGCACTAAATAATTTATATATTTATAAATTACTCTAATTAAACTAAATAACTATATATTACACTAAATAACAAAAATAGGCTATATAATATTATTCTCTGATGTATTTGTAAAGTGTATTTGTATTATAGTGGCAGAAATATTTTTTGACGAGCCTTGTCAAAAGTGAGCGGACACTTTCACTAATAAAAAATATAGCACTTCAATTATTTCATTTTTAACAATCAATTAAATTACAGCGATTTATATCAAAAGTTGATAATGATATAAAATATACTAAATTTTGATGGTAAAATAACCATGTAAACGATGGCTGTTATTTCTTTCAGCATTCAAACATTAAATAACTAATGCATCAAGTGAAATGAAAACGAATATGAAGCAACACATTACAGGATATAAAGCATATAAAGGATATTATATTTAGCAAAATGCTGCTTTTTATCTTTGTATTTTTATCATTTTATTTCTGTTATTTTTAATATTTTATTATCTTCATAATTAAAGCTATAAACAAATTCTTGCTTGACATTTTAGAAAATATTTTGCATACCTAGTACATATTAAAGATCACAGAAAACAAAAAACAAAAAAACTAAAACATGTTACTTTTTACATGCTCAGGCCCAGCGCCATAATGTCATAACTGAGGGGGCATTTTAATCCTATAGAGAGGTACTAGACCTGGTGACTGATTTTGGTCCCTCTTGTTTCTTTCATTTATGCTATTTATTCACTTATTCATTATTACTTTGCATTAATACATGTTTTATAGTAATGATAATAATATGTACAGTTCCAATTTTTTTATTTTACCCCTAGAATAGAATTTTTTGTTGCACCTAAGAAATCAGGGCACTAGAGCCCTGCAATACTTTGTAATAAAATAATGTTCTAACCGTCTTTTTTTCTAGAAAACCATTTTCGGAAATTTTTTTTAATAGGGAACGCAAAAACAGAAACGAAAAAAATATCAATTCTGCTCAGAGTGAACCGATTGGATTATTTTTTCGTTTTTAAGCCCTGGTTGATATCCAGGAATCATTATTATTATTATTATTATTATTATTATTATTATTATTATTATTAT
>CAIGQZ010000690.1:13812443-13835342 GCA_903798205.1 Danio tinwini
TTTATTTATTTATTTATTTATTTATTTATTTATTTATTTATTTATTTTTATGTGATTGTTTGTTTGTTTTGCTTGTTCTATTTATTAATCTTTAAATGTATTGTGTGTTGAATAATATCAAATAGCTTTGTTTTATTAGCGGTAAAAAAATAATTCAAAAACTTTGCTATGCTGATCAATTCTATTAGAATGTTTATATAACATAACATTTCATTACATTCATTCATTACATTCCACACATGCTGTCTTAACATTTACTTAATACTTACTTAATACTTATTTAGAAAGGTGTCTGGCTTCCTATACAGTATAATTACTTTGTGCCATTTGTATTTTTTTTTAAGCTTTACAAAATAACTCATTATGCTGCTTGATACTATAAACTTGTATTGCTCACCCTCTTGTTTCGATATACTGCAGATGGGTTTATTGCACAGTTTTACAACTTATTATGGCACTTTTTTTTTCATTATTTTCCCTGTTGCGAGTTTAAAAAGTAAGGTGGGCAGGTTGTAACATAAAGGTCTGCTTAAAAGTAAAATAGTAGTGCAGCCACTTTCTTTTTTTTCTGTTAAAAGCAACAGAAAGCTTTTAATAATATAAAATAATAATAATAACAAAAATATCTAGACCACAATAATTCGTTAGTATGGTGTTTGTGGCCAATACTGCACCAATTCATTTTGGTAATGACAAAAACAAGTTCTGCATGGTTGCCAGAGGAATTTTAAGCCATGCTTCTCACAGAATGGTGGCCAAGTCACTACATGATGCTGGTGGAGGAAAATGTTTTCTAGCTTGCTTCTCCAAAACACAGCAAAGTGGCTCAATAATATTTAGATCTGGTGACTGTGTAGGTCATGGGAGATGTTTATCTTCACTTTTATGTACATCAAACCAGTCTTGCTGTTTGTATTGATGCATTATCATCCTCATGCATGGCACAAATGGTCCTCCGAATTGTTTGCTAGTCCTTGGCAGTGACACGTCTAGAATCTTGCAAGTATTGGGCCTAAAGAATGCCATGATATTGCAGCAACCATCGCTCTGGGCATCCAACAGTCTGTGTGGTACACTTTTTTGGAGCTTTTCCACAAGGTAACTTTCCCGGATGTGGGAAAGACAATGAAGATGGCTCATCAGAGAGCAATACAGGTTTCACATTGTCCACAGCCCAATATTTTTGCTACTGGTACTATTGAAACCAAAGCTTGGCAATAGCAGGAATGAACAAAGGTTTGGTTATAGCAGCCCGGCCATGTATATTGACCCTGTGGAGTTCCCGACAAATTATTTTGGTGGAAACAGCGGCATTGAGGTGCATTTATTTGTGCAGTGAGTTGGGCAGCTGTGGTTTTATGTTTTTGGATTGGTTAGCTGTGTCTCTGTGTCCATGTGATCTCTGAAACATATATGTACATATATACATATATCACATTACAAATTGTTGTTGAATAAAATTTATAGTTGTCTACTGAATTGCACTGAATTAATTTATTTTGTTACCGTTACTGTATGCTACTGACCACAGATCCTGCTTATACATGTACAGCCACTACATGTTAAAGGGCACCTATGATAAAAAATCAACTTTTGTAAGCTGTTTGGACAGAACTGTGTGTAGGTGTAGGTTGTCCACAGTACTAGAGTTATAGAAGCACAATAAGTCTCTTTTTTTTCTGACGTTAAAATAGCATCCAAATCCCTCCCATTTTGAGGCCAACCACAATGTCACATAAAAGTGGTTTTCCTCCTTACCAAATTGATTGACAGCCATGTATTCTCTACAGTAACACATATAATCACATCCACAAGACAGGACATGCGCTAAGCAACCGGGATTAAAAGATCTCAGCTCGTTGTGGTCAGCAGCACCTCAAGAATAAGTTTCGCAAGTTTAAATTGTTTTCAAAACAAAGCATGTTTGTAATAAATACAGTAAAATCGCAATGCAATTCATCACCACAGCCGCATGGTGTCAGTACAATTATAAAAGAAGATGCTTCAAACCTGGTTCGTTAACTTAAATCAGGTTTATTTTGTACATTAACACAATTAATGTCCATACAGTAGTGTATATTGATGTGTATCCTGTCACATTTGCTGTGCAAAAACAGTGCAAAGCTAAATGTGTGTGTATAACAAACATATGTGACTCATCATTGCAAAAAGGTTGAATTAACTCCACAACAAATATATATAATAACCATTGGTTAAGTACTTACTGTAGTAAGGGAGATCTGCTTCATTCTTGTCTGTCACTGTGCTGGTTATGCGTGAGACGCATCTCTGACACACACATGGGAATGGTGGATGGGGAGAACCAGCTCATTTGCTTTAAAGGCACATGCAACAAAAACAGCTACAATGACTTAACAACTCAACTAACAGCTTAATTTGCAAAAAGGTATAATAAATAATCTGATGGATATTTTGAACTGAAACTTTACAGACACATTCTGGAGACACAATAGTCTTATCTTAAATTGTGAAAAGGGGGTAGAATAGGTGCCCTTATTGACACTTTCAGACTGAAGCTAGATTTACAAAACATGGATACATTTTTTTCAGCTTTGTTTTTATTATTAATTTTTTGTTACAAAATTCTCATGAACATTACAGGATATCAAGTTTTATATCATTACAAAGTAGACTTTCCCAACCCTATATTTACCCCCCCCCCCCCCCCAAAAAAAAAAATAAAATAAAATAATAAAAAATAAATAAAATAAAATAAAAATAAAAATAAAATAAATAAAATAAAATAAATAAATTACACAAATACAGAAAAAAAATAAAGTAAAACTAGAGATTACAGAATATTCTTCACCAATGTATATCAATATTAAACAAATAAACAAATTGGAATTCAAATAACAGTCATTATTACATACTTTTCCACTTTATCTATTTACAAATTGCAAAAAAGGGGAACACACCTTTTAAAAGACCTCTGCTTTACCTCTTATTGCATATGTTAATTTTTTCAAGTGCAAGGTTATCAGACATTTCTTTAATCCACTGCGAAAGAACAGGTCTCTGGATGTTTTTCCATACGCTTCTGTTATTAGAGCAATCACACGCTTAGCTTGTATTAAACTAAAATTTAGGAGCTTATTTTTGCTTGCATTTACTGACACATTTTCAGGATATATATGCAATAAACACAGCTTTGATTCCATAGGAAAATGTTCTCCTGTAATTTCACAGACCACATCAAGAACCTCCTTCCAGAACATTTGCAGCTCTCTGCACTCCCACATACAATGAAACAATGTGCCAATTTCATCTTGACATTTTGTACAGATATCTGGAATATTAGGATTAATCCTATGTAATTTGACAGGGGTCATATATGTCCTCATCATCCATTTATATTGTAGTATTCTACATCTAGTGTTGATAGATTGGGTTTGAGCCAAGAAACAGGCACGTTCCCATTCGTCAACAGTGATATCTTCCTGTAAGTCTCTTTTTTCATGCTGAAAGATATGATTGGGAGCCTTCCTTTAATCCAGTCAGTAAAGTCTTATTAAAACAAGGATACATTTATTAATTTTATTATAGTTTACATATTAAGAGAGGCTCTGTAAAATAACACAGTAAATTTGGTTATGAATGATAGTTTGCAATAACATTGCTCAACTGAAACTTTCTGGACCTCTTGGGATACATTTTGGGGTGAGGTTTGGGGGCATGCCTTCTTTTAAAAACTGTACAGTTTTATACAAATTAAACATGAATATGAATTTGTACATATTAGTCAGTTTTCTGAAAACATAAAATAGTTCCATTTATTTGCGAGCACTTCAGTCTGTGAATGGTAACATGATAAATGTTAAGTGTGCAACTTTTTTTTAACACTTGTTTTATGTTTGATTATTTAGTTCAGCATAGACACCTGTAAGTAAGCCATTACCATGCTGAGTTCCTGAAGAAGTGTGCAAACAATTGCAATGCGGGGCTGTCAAAACACTGTTTCTTTCCATATCCTGGCATGTCACATCTGCCTCAACCAATAGCTGAAGTTATTTAGACTACCTGTTTGTCAAAACAACATCAAAAAGGGTGGTTGTATATAGAGTTTAGGAAAAACTGGGCTTGTACAGTAGCTGTCAGAAGAAATTACATAATTTTGCAGACTTTTTTAAGCACCCAATGTCCAAATGCATCCCTCTTGCACCGTTACTGAAGAATCCAGAGCAACTCTAAATTCTAATCACACCCATTTGGAAACCTATTATAGTTTATGGGTATTTAATGTGCATCTCCAAGCCTTTTCTGTAGATTTTCAGCAGAATTGTGTCCCAAATGTAAAAATTAAACCTATTTTAATGCTTAAAACAACATACTATAGGACTTCCCTTTATAGTAACAACAATGCCGGCTCTGAAATAAGAAGTGTCCAAAGTTATTCACTGCATCTTTTTTCTCTTCTGCCATTTAAAGCTCTAGCTCTTTAGTATCTCTTCTGGGCACTTTTAACAGTTAGCTGGAGTCATGTGTCACCCACAAAACTAAGGGATGAGTATTATTTCACCCCAAACCCACATTTGCTAACAAGCCGGCACCAAGTTTTGCAGTAACAGGATGTTCTGGGCTTTCTTGAGTCAGTGAGATGATGCACACTCTCATTATGACTGTAAAGGTCAGGATATCTGATGCAATATAACAGGCAATCTTTATCTGTGCTTATGTCTAGTAATGGCAATCTTCATAACGTTTTACTGTAACATGCATAGAATATCAGAACAATTGAAATGTTTACAGATAAATGTGTTTAGATAAAGTGTTAGTAATGAGTTGGTTTTTCCAGGTCTGAATTACTGTTATTCAGTTTCAGCGCTCTGACTCAAATTTTCCTTCATTTTTTTTTCTTTTTTTTCATGAGCTATTTTCACTGAACAAGTTGCTCTTTCGAGTCTGAAAGAATCGGAGCAGCACTGAGTCAGGGTTTGGCTGGTTTGCATGGTCCTGTTATCTCTGCAAAATGTTTTGTAGTAAAATTGCAAATATTACATTATCTCAGATGATTTTCCAATGACCAATATTTTAGAGAGCTCTTAAAAGGCGTGAAATAGGATTTTGCCTGTCTGTTGCTTTTGCCATCATAGCTGTGAGGGACTGTATGTCATCCACCAAAAAGCACTGTCAATGTGTCACTGAGTTTTAATCTAAGAACAGAGGCCCATTGACACAAAAAACAATAAAGCTGGAAGCTGTAATGATATTAATGTCCACATTTCATTATCTGAGGCTGAGCCTGATCAGTACTTGTATGGGAGAAACTAAATGGGGTAAAACTAGGTTGCTGTTGGAAGTGATGTTAGTGAGGCCAGCAGGGGGCGCTCAATGTGCGGTCTGTGTGAGTCCTAATACCCCAGTAAAAAGTGAAGGGGACACTATACTTTCAGTGGGCACCGTCTTTCGGATGAGACGTTAAACCGAGATCCTGACTCTCTGTTGTCATTAAAAATCCCATGGCACTTCTCATGGCATTCCCTCCATTGGCTTTTATCCATCATGGCCTTCCAATCATACCCATCCACTGAATTGGCTCTATCACTGTCCCTCCACTCCCCCAATAGCTGGTGTGCCGGAGCGCACTGGCACCATTGTCCTGTGGCTGCCGTTGCTTTATTCAAGTGGATGCTGCACACCGGTGGTGGTGTGGAGAGACCCCCCTCATGATTGTGAAGCGCTTTGGTTGTAAGGCCATACACAATAAATGCGCTATAAATACACACATTACATTACATAATATTTCTTTAAATCCCACCATGCAGTTTTGTCATCTCCTTCTAAATGTTCTAGAAAACAAGTGTAACCCTTATTTCTTGCCGTTTACACACCAGTCTCTTAAATGTGGGTATCATCAGGTATCATAAACAAACACGGGTTACCAGGGTGATAATTAATTTATTTTGCCTTTAATCTGGAGCCTTAACAATAGCATTCACAAACAGCATTACAACTGCCAAACTTTTTTTTCACTTCCCTTTTTTTCCCCTCTCTCTTGCTTTCCAGTGCGCCCCCTTAAAGTAGGCAGAGCCCAAAAATAACTTTCTCAACTAACACATATTAAACCTTGCATCAGACATATTGACCGTAAATAGAAAATCTTTCTAAATATACAATACATTTAAGTATTAGGACGGTGGCGCAGTGGGTAGCACAATCGCCTCACAGAAAGAAGGTCGCTGGTTCCAGCCCAAGCTGGGTCAGTTGGCATTTCTGTGTGAAGTCCAAAGGTCCAAAGACATGCGGTACAGGTGAATTAAAAAAGCTAAATTGGCCGTAGTATATGTGAGTGTGTGCAAGAATGTGTTTTCCAGTACTGGGTTGTGGCATCTGCTGCGTAAAACATGTGCTGGATAAGTTGGTGGTTTATTCCACTGTGGCGACCCCTGATTAATAAAGGGACTAAGCTAATTAAAATAATGAGTTTAATATAAGGTTAAACAAGGTAACCCCAAAGATGCTTAAATATGTTGTACATTTCACTAGATTGCACAGAGAAGCACTATATAGAACCTTAGTTTGCCTAGCATCCATCTGGCGAATCTCCGCTCTCGTCTTAACAAAATGGACGAACTACTTCTGCTCACACGCAAAAACAAGAACTTTAACAACTCTGCTGCGCTGTGTTTCACAGAAACCTGGCTGAACGAAGCCATTCCGGACAGCACATTACACCTACCGGACTTTCAGCTGTACAGAGCAGATCGCGATACAGAGTCAACGGGCAAAACATGCGGTTGTGGGACATGCTTTAAGATCAACAGAAGGTAATGGATGTAACTGTGTTAAAGAAGATGTGCTGTCCTGATGTGGAAGTGCTCTTCATTAACTGTAAGCTGTTTTACGCACCAAGGGAGTTTTCCTCGTTCATTCTCATCGGTGTTTACATTCCACCGCAAGCACACGTGAGTACCGCATTACAACAGCTGTCTGATCACAAAGACTTAACAGCAACACCTGGACTCTGTTTTTATCAGTCTCTGTGACTTTAATCAGGCAAAACTCACACATGAGCTTCCTAAATGCAAACAGCACATCACATGCCCCACCAGAGACAATAACATTTTGGATCATTGCTACACCACAATAAAGGATGCATATCGCTCCGTCGCCAGAGCAGCTCTAGAACTCTCTGACCACTGCCTGGTTCATCTTATACCAATTTACAGGCAAAAACTTAAAACTACTAAGCCAGTATTAAGGACTGTTGAGAAACGGACCAACGACACAGAGCAGGTCTTACAAGCCTGTTTCGAATGCACGGACTGGAGTGTTTTTGAAGCGGCAGCCACCGATCTGGACAAGCTCACAGAGACTGTAATATCATACATCAGTTTCTGTAAGGAGTTATGCATCCCTACCAGGACCTACTTATCATTTAACAATGATAAACCATGGTTCACACCAAAACTTAGACAGCTTCGTCAGGCCAAAGAGGATGCCTATAGGAGTGGGAACAGGATTTTTTACAATCAGGCCAGGAACACACTGACAAAGGAGATTGGTGTGGCTAAGAAGAGCTATGCCAAAAAGCTGCAAAACCAGTTTTCTGCCAACAACCCTGCATCAGTGTGGAAAGGCCTGAAAGACATGACCAACTTCAAAACACCGTCCTCCAGCATCTACAGCAACAAACATCTTGCAAACGAGCTGAATATGTTCTACTGTAGATTTGACACCTCTGACCAGACACCTCACACCCGCCCGGACCATCTCCCTACACAGCCATCAACACCTCCAGCCATATCCCCCTCTTCCCCTGCACTTCAGATCAGTGAGGATAATGTGCGTCAGATCTTCAATAAACAGCCATCAACATCTTCAGTCACCCCCCCCCCCCTGCACTTCAGATCAGTGAGGGTAATGTGCATCAGATCTTCAGTAAACAGAAGAGAGGAAAAGCACCAGGTGTCCAGACGGTGTTTCACTAGCCTGTCTGAAAACCAGCTCTGACCAGCTGGCTCCCATTTTCACACAGATCTTCAACAGATCACAGGAACAGCGCAAAGTTCCATCCTGCTTCAAATGCTCCACCATCATCCCAATACCAAAGAAACCAAAGATCACAGGACTCAATGACTACAGCCATGTTGCCCTAACATCTGTTGCCATGAAGTCATCCAAAAGACTGGTGCTAGCTTATCTGAAGGACATCACTGGACCTTTGCAGGACCCCCTGCAGTTTGCCTATAGAGCAAACCGGTCTGTGGATGATGCAGTCAACATGGCACTGCATTATACCCTACAACATCTGGACAAACCAGGGAACTATGCAAGGATTCTGTTTGTGGACTTCAGTTCTGCCTTTAACATCATTGTCCCATCACTGCTCGAGAACAAACTGACCCAGCTGTCTGTCCCTAGCTCTGTCTGTCAGTGGATCTCCAGTTTTCTGACAGATAGACAACAGCTAGTCAGAATAGGCAAAATCACATCTGACAGCTGCACCATCAGCACTGGTGCCCCCCAGGGATGTGTTCTCTCCCCACTGCTCTTCTCCCTGTACACAAACAACTGCACCGCAAAAGACCCCTCCATTACGCTCTTGAAGTTTGCGGATGACACTACTGTTATTGGCCTCATCCGGAACAGCAACGAGTCTGCATACAGACAGGAGGTGGAGTGGCTGGCTTTATGGTGCAGACACAACAACCTGGAGCTGAACACACTCAAAACAGTGGAGATGATAGTGGACTTTAGAAGAAACCCTCCTGCACTCCCCCCACTCACCATCATGAACAGCACTGTGGCTGCAGTAGAGTCATTCAGGTTCCTGGGCACCACCATCTCTCAGGATCTGAAATGGGACAATCACATAGACTCTATTGTGAAGAAAGCCCAGCAGAGACTGTACTTCCTTCGTCAGCTGAGGAATTTTAACCTGCCACAGGAGCTGCTCGCACAGTCCCACTCAGCTGTCATCCAATCCATCCTCTGCACTTCAATCACCGTCTGTTTCAGCTCAGCTGCCAAAACTGACCTCCGTAGACTACAGCGAATAGTGCAGACTGTTGAATGAATCACTGGCACTACCCTTCCTACACTTCAAGAACTGTACTCTTCCAGAGTGAGTAAAAGGGCTCACAAAATTCCTCTGGACGCCTCGCACCCAGCACACTACCTGTTCCAACTGTTACCATCTGGTCGGTGCTACAGAGCACCAAGCACAAAAACAGCCAGACACAGGAAAAGTTTCTTTCCTCAGGCCATCTACCTAATGAACAGTTAAATATTCTCCTACTGTGCAATAAACGTGCAATACTTTCTCATACGCACTTGTACTCACACCTTATAACAATATACAATGCAATACTTTCTCCATTCACATTGGTACACTGCACCTTTTAACCGGTATATTCACAACATATCTGTACATACATCTCAACATCCAGATAGTTTTGACTTACTGCATCTCTGTTTAATGTTAAATGTTTATTGCCTTTTTCTTTTCTCATATTTAATTTTGTGTTGTCACTTGTCACTTTGTACACTGGAAGCTTCTGTTGCCAAAACAAATTCCTTGTGTGTGTGAAGCACACTTGGCAATAAAACTGATTCTGATTCTAAAGCAGCACATGATGACAAATGGAAAAACCAGAAGCAGTCAACTGTGGCATAAGCTGTCAGATTCTGCTTCGATGCCTTTCAGACTTACCCTGCTTCATACTACTATGACAATATGTTCAGAATACTTTTAGCTCATCTTTGAACATGATTTCTGCAGGATGTAATAAAGACGACAACTCCCAAGATTCCGCACTCAGTCAAGACGTCATCAAACTCACTGCTCGTCATTGTTTGTTGGGAATATGCACCCTCTAGAGGTGAAAATGGCACTGTGCGTTTAAGGATAGCTTTTGTTTTACCACACAACACTTTTTTACCCTGTCTGCTCATCGTCTATGTTAGTGGTTCCCAAAGTGGGGTCGGGATCCCTCAGGGGGTCACAAAATAATGGGGGGGGGGGGGGGGGGGCTTGGTGATTTTCAAACATCTAATTCATTTTATTAAACTATTAGAATTAGCATATTTTCTCTATATGCTACAGAAGATAAAAATAGTAGTTAATAGTTAGAAAACAACACATTTTTTTTCTTGATTGGATTGCAACCCCTGCACTCTCATTACATAGATTAAAAACACAGCAATATGGTCAAATGCAGCAAATTGATTTCATGGCACCTTTATGGCAATATTGTACATAAAAATTAAATATAGGCCACAAATAAACATGGAAGATGATCTCTTAGTGGGGTTCTCCAAAATTAAATGAAGAATAGACTTGGGCATATTGGTGTGTGTGAGCCATTTTGCGTTTGCAAGGTAGGGCAGCTAGTAAAGTGCTGTGCAGGCAAACCTCACTCCTCTGACCTCTAAAAGACGCTCTAGCGACAGATGCTAGAGGCCACGGTCTTTAGCCTCCTTGTTAGCAACTGACTCCCATACAAAGAGTCACTGGTTTGATCCAAGCTTGGAGCAGGTTGGGTGGTGTAGGACCGGTGGGGTTACATTGATGCCATGACCCGGATGGGAGTGAGGTTTAGGGGGGTGAGTGTAACAGAGGCCAGCTAGTGAAGTGCTGTGCAGGTAAACCTCACTCCTCTGACCTCTAAAAGGTGCTCTAGCGACAAACGCTAGACGCCACGGTCTTTAGCCTCCTTGTTAGAGTAACCGACTCCCATACGAAGAGTCGCCAATTTGATCTCAGCTCAGAGCAGGTTGGGTGGTGTAGGACTGGTGGGGTTATATATATATTTATAACCTCAGAGGATATTGGGGGTCATGAGTCACTGGCATTGTTATTTTGGGGGTCGCGGGCTGAAAAAAGTTCAATAGTATCTGGATGCAGCCTTTATGATGCAAGCTGAGATTGCATCACTCAGCAATGCAATGTCAGACACAAAGCACTCAATGGAGTAAGTGACGTCACTGTGATGGGTAGGGTTAGGGGTGGGGTTAGGTGAGTGCATTAAACAGCATTGGATGCAGCTCAGATTGCACTCCACCAGGTCTGCATCCAGACCCCTCTTGAAAAGTTTGAGAACCCCTGGTCTATTTCACTTCTTCAAATGTTCCTTAAAATAAATGATTTTGAGAGTACACCCAGTGGACACTTATGTCTCCCATTATTACTGTGTTTAATTTGGAATCCAGGACACAATATGAGGCCAGAGTGCATTTCAAACACTCAAAAAATATGTTTGCCTAAACTACTTGTATACAATAAGCTGAAACAACATAATTTTTGAGTTTTTTTTTTTTGAAAACTTAATTGTTTTTTGTTCAATCCACTTAAATCTGTAACAACTAATTAGTTAACTCAATTCATTCATGTTGTCCCCACAAAAATCGATTGTGTGGTACCAAGTTTTTTTTTTTTTTAAAGACCAAGACCAAGAGAATGGAACATAGAGTATTGCGTTTTAGCACAAACCTATGAGACCTTACATGAGTGCGTAGTGACACTGAGGAGAAGAAAGTCATTATTTTTGTTTTATGTGCACACTAAAGTATTCTCATGGCTTAACAGTGTTCTAAATGAACCACTGAAGGCATATGATCTGTTTTGAAGGTGTTTTCGGTATGAGTCGAGAACCTTGTGGTGGATTGAAACCTTTGATTTCATCTAAAATGTCTTAATTTGTATTCCGAAGACAACAAAAACATTAGGGGTTTGGAACGGCTTAGTAATTGATAACCTCATTTTCAATTTTGAGTGAACTAACACTTTAATCTTTAGGGTGAAAAATGCAACAGATCTGATCCAATGGGATGAATCAAAATCTCCTCTGGAATCTCCTAGTGTTGGTTTTAGACTACTTTAGATTCAGCCTGTGATTTACAGTAATTATTAATACTTAAATGCATAACAGTACGCTGTAAATTCTTTGTACATGTCTTAAGTCAGCAGAATTATGTTTAATTTATAATATGTCAGCATTCTGCCATGTCTGTTATTTATAATATACCTATAGCGGTACTAGCAAAAGGTAGCTTCAGGATCAGCAGAATTAAGATATGTTAACTGCCAGAGGTCTTACTTACATGGCCTGTTTTTACAATCAAGGTAAATTCATCTAAAATTGCACGCAGCTGGCGATCATTTTGTTTGGGTTGGAGCTCCTAAAATAAACAGAACCGTGTGACCCAGCTCGCTCCACCTGTGCAGCTGTATGCTCTGTCAGCTGTGAGCATGAATCAGGCTGTTTCTGAGAGTCTGGCAGACTCCCGCTGAACATATTCAGGTCAGACAGTTCTTATTTGCCCAGGTTGTCTCATCACTCAAGCCTGAACATGGGACTAGACTTGCAGAGATTACATAATGAAAGGCACGAACAGGATGATTTAATAAGCCTGAGTTGAGATGTGTCATGAATATCAGGGTCAAGTCAGTTTCTCATTGACCAACTCTTGCCATTTTATATATACAGAAGTGGCGTTTGAAGTTTAATTTTTTAATCATCTTTTTGAAAAATGTTTTCGCAAAAAGTTTATTATGCTGTCAAATTGGATTCTAGCCCAATTGTTGACTATGTAACTTAGTAAAGAAACACTATTTGTACATAAGGTCAGGTAGTCTGTTATTGTTGTTTTGGTGTGTGCCTGTAATAAAAAATGTAATATATATAAGCATGTCATCATTTTCTTTTTTTTTTGTGTTTTGTCAGACCGCCAAAATGGAGTTGTTGTGTAAATGAATAACTAAAACATAAAACGTTTTCTGTGTTTAGTGGAAAATGGTGTCATGTAGGCTAAACATATCTGAAAATTAGCCTTCTGCCAAACAGAAGAGTCTGTCTTCATGTTTTTCTAAACAGAGCAGATTTTTATTTTTTATAACTAAAATGACTACTGAGTGGAAAAGTGGTTCACTGTTCATACCATTTTCTATCAGAATAAAACATTCATTCATTCATTTTCCTTTAAAATGAAGTCTCTTTATTCATTAGGGGTCTCCACAGCGGAATGAACCGCCAACTTATCTAGCATATGTTTAACATACGGATGCCCTTCCAGTTACAACCCAGTACTGGCAAACATCCATACACACTCATTCACACACATACTCTACAACCAATTTAGTTTATTCAATTCACCTATAGCGCATGTCTTTGGACTGTGGGGGAAAGCGGAGCACCCAAACGAAACCCTCGCCAACACGGGGAAAACATGCCAACTCCAGACAGAAATGATAACTGACCCAGCCGGGACTAAAACCAGTGACCTTTTTGCTGTGAGGCGACAGTGCTAACCACTGAGCCACTGTGTCACCTCATAATAAAACAGCTTTACAAAAAAAAAAAAAAAACCAAGACGAACCATTATTGTTTAAAAAATTTATGATTGCAGAACTATATTTCATTTGCTGGCCAGATGAACAAAATATGTTTGTGTATGCTGCAGAATATTTTAGCAATGCAGCAATAAGATGATGAAATGACTGAAAAAGCACACATACAAACATATACACAAGACATATTTTATTAAAGGGAATTTAATTAAGTCACTAAACAATGAATTGTGGTGTCATGGTGGCGAAGTGGGTAGCACAATCACCTTACAGCAAAAAGGTCACTGGTTCGAACCCTGGTTGGGTTAGTTTGTGTTTCTGTGTGGAGATTGCATGTTCTCTGCTGGATGAGTCGGCAGTCCATTCCGCTGTGGTGACCCCAGATTAATAAAGGGACTAAGCCTAAAAGAAAATTAATGAATGAATGAAGATGGTAATTAAAATAACAGATTATTAAAATGGCTAAAAATATTAATTTCAAAAAAGGGTGTACTCCTTCATGCTGTGCACTGTACAATATACATATATATATATATACTATATATACTACATATACTACATATAATACTATATATATATATATATATATAGTAAATAAAGTAAGCAAGTAAGCATGCTAAATGTAAAGTAAAAAACAACAACAAATGGGTAAAACTTAGTGGTGTGAAGCATAGTGGCTAAAACAGCAAATCACATGCTTATTGTTTTAAAAGTATCTGACAATATTTGTTATATATACATTGAATTATATATGTATTCTTCTATTCTTCTATCACAGAAATCATGCCAGGCTAAATTTTAAATGTGTTATCACTGCTAGCATAATCAAGTATTATTCATTTAATAAATAACAATAATAAATGCATACAAATAAAATCACATTTCTCCAGCCTAGTTAGTTTATGTTTGTCCAGTAGAGCAGAGCATAATTTTTGCAGCTCAGTCTATTCACTTCCACAGCAAAGATATATTCTTCAGTTGGGCTAAAAGTTGGCTGTAATTACCAGGACGAAATCTAATTAGTGGCTAATGTCACACTGAATCCCACGAGAAGGCCAAAGTTTGGCCAATTTCCAGCTGGATTCCCAAGCTGATATGCATTACCCCCAGTTAAAGAGCAAGTGAATCGGCACAACAAAATCAACAAGTGGGTGACAACAGCTAACAGACACATCTGAAAAGCTAATCCCGGTCTGAAAGCAAGAGGGGTGGGAGGAACATTACTCTGCAAGGCATACGGCCAAAGACGAGTCAATCAAGCTCTTACTGGGTGAATAATTTAAATTTAGTGTTCAACATGCTGGGCGCACTAGGTCGTGAAAGTCACTTGTGTCACTATAATTGGTTGCAGCAAGCGTAGCATGCCGATAAGCCTGGCAAAAGACAGCAGGGCGATCTGAGCCGCTGCCAAATGTCACTGTAGGTTCAGGTGGCCGAAGCCGCTTGGAAAACAATGATGGGCATGTGATGACATTTGCACGACCAGAGAGATTGTCCTCTATCAGTATATCTCATGTCAGTTCAGAAGGGATCCTGACTTCTGGATAAAGGGGGGCTCTTTCTTTCGCTAGCAAGCAAAATCAGTTCATTTAATTTTAACTTTCTTATGCTTTAGAATATTCTAAAATAGGAATGGATGAACAGGCTAAAGAGAGTGTGGTCATGAAATATACATATACTGTACATTAATATACATTCATTGACCACTTTATAGGCATCACAGCAGCACAGTGGATCGCACGATCGCGTCAAAGCATGAATGTTGCTGGTTCGAGCCTTGACTGGGTCAGTTGGCATTTTTATGTGTAGTTTGCATGTTCTCCCCATGTTCATGTGGGTTTCCTCCAGGTGCTCCGGTTTCCCCCACAAGTCCAAAGACTTTCGCTATACTGTAGGTAAATTGGGTAAGCTAAATTGTTTGTAGTGTATGTGTGTGAATGAGAGTGCATGGATGTTTCCCAGTGATGGGTTGCAGCTGGAAGGGCATCCGCTGCGTAAAACATATGCTGGATAAGTTGGTGGTTCATTCCACTGTGGTGACCTCTGATTAATAAAGGGACTAAGCTGAAAAGAGAATGAATGACCACTTTTTACCAGCCAATCTTATGGCAGAAACTCAGAACATTTAGGCACAGCCAGGATGGTCTGTCGAAGTTCAAACCAGCCACGAGAATGATGAAAAAGGCGATTTAAGTGACTTTGAACCTGGGTTGACTGTTGGTGCTTTTTTTTGGACTTCAGAAACTGCTGATCCACTGGGATTTGAGTTTACAGACAAGTTCTGAAAAAGAGAAAATGTCTACAATATAGAGTAGCAGTTCTGTGAGTGAAAATGATACACTCTTAGATATAAAGGTACACATTTGTACTTAAAGGGTCCATATGGGTACATCAAAAGTATATATTAGTACCTAAAAATTTAAAGAGGAACACTTTTGTACTTTTGTACTTTTAAGTTACTAATATGTACCCTTGAGGTAATATTATGTACTTTTAAGGTACAAATTTGTACCTTATGAAAAGGTACCACCCCAGTGACAGCTCGTGTACCTTTATTTCTGAGAGTGTATGTTAATACCAGAGGAGAATGACCAGACTGGTTTAAACTGGTTGCGAGTCGACAGTATAAACCCAGGTATACTTCAAACCAAAATTGGAAAAAAAACAAAAATTTCTAAACAAAATTCATCCAAAACAATGTTTTTTTTAGCTTGCTCAGCAGTTCCAAATAGTTTAGCAAACATTGGGCTCCTAAACATTGGCCTATTAGTTTGCGCTATTGCGAATTTGTCCTATGAACCAGCGCTGGAGTGGGACTCCTTTTCAGCCCTGGCGTTTCAAGACCAGCCCACTTCAGTTCATGACTGAGTCAGTCATAAACAGAAGTGGGCTGGACTAAGGCTTCCAACTCCAGGGCTGAAAAAGAATCTGACTATATTAAAATAGCATAAATAAATTCATTCATTCATTTTCTTGTCGGCTTAGTCCCTTTATTAATCTGGGGTCGCCACAGCGGATTGAACCGCCAACTTATCCAGCACGATTTTACACAGCGAATGCCCTTCCAGCCGCAACCCATCTCTGGGAAACATTCACACACTCATACACTACGGACAATTTAGTCTACCCAATTCACCTGTACCGCATGTCTTTGGACTTTGACCCAGCCCAGCTAAGGTTCAAATCTGCGACCCAGCGACGTTCTTGCTGTGAGGCGACAGCACTACCTACTGTGCCACTTTTAAATAAATAAATAAATAAATAAATAAATACATTTTAAAAAGTAAAACTGCTGAGAGTGCAGGCAGCTAAGGACACTGGCCCTGTCAGCCAAAAAATGGAAAGGTCCATCAGGAATTCTCCCAGTCCTCCCGATTAGCCAATTGAGCCTACTTTTACAGAAAAACATCCAGTGCAACAACACTAAACAGCAACATGCATCACAACAACAGCAATAGGTCACTTTATTTTGATGGTCCATTTGTTGTAATTAAGTTACATTGCATCTACATGCCAACTAATCTTTATTAGATTATTTGTAGACTGTTAGGTTGGGGTTGGGGTTAGGGTTGGTGTAAGTTGATATGTACTAGCAAAGTTTCTTTTAGTCAGTTAAATATCTGTTGAAGGAGCAGTATCAGCAGATATTAAGCAGAAAGTCTACTAATACTCAAATGGACCATCAAAATAAAGTGTTACCCAGCAATGTTAGCAATATGAATAAAATGGAGGGTCAAGTAGAGCTGGTACAGATGTATTCGCACATGTATGATTACGCACCGAGAGATTTTAAAGACTCACAACAAGAAGCACAACAGCCCTACACCACATCTAATAGTTCTAAACATTGATCCACTCAGTGTCTGTTCGCAGCAAATAGAAATTACGGTGTTCCGTGGTGGTGCTTCTCCTAACAAAAGGCTGTTTGCCACATGTTTATGAAACAGTTATACTCTTCTAACTGTCATTGTTGTTTTATTTAGCAAAATACCCAAGCAGTACAACATATTAAGAACTGCACCCACTACAGTTCGGCATGTCAGTAGGTTCAAAACAGTATACCACAGTTGTCAAAGCCAGTTCCTGGAGGGCCACAGTCCTGCAGTTTAGTTCCAACCCTGCTTTAACACACTTACCTGTAGTTTTCAGCTTTGTCACCTGTGCAGTATACCATCATTCAGCCTTTTCAAAATAATTTTTGCCCTCAAACAAAGACCAAAGAAAAAAACTTAGTTTAAAGTATGCCAGGGTCTTAACACTAATATAAGAGCAGAGCAGAAGAGCGTCTCTGAACACCCAACACAAGCTTTGAAACAGATGAGCAACAGCAGCAGAAGAGTACACTAAGGTTACCCTGGTTAACAGGGATGGGCAAAAATACATTGAAATGTATTTTAAAGTAAAATACAAAATACCTCAATTTTATGTGTATCAAAATAGACTACAAAATACCACAGCCACAACATGTATCAAAATAAAATACTGTACTTTGTATTTTGAAAATACTGCAAAATACT
This sequence comes from Danio tinwini, assembly GCA_903798205.1. Classification (NCBI taxonomy): domain Eukaryota; kingdom Metazoa; phylum Chordata; class Actinopteri; order Cypriniformes; family Danionidae; genus Danio; species Danio tinwini. The sequence continues at coordinate 13,830,273 of CAIGQZ010000690.1, forward strand.
TTTACAAGGTAGCATGACATTTTTTCGCAAACCTTCTATCGACAGGCCTATTCTATCAGTCCTCTTACCATTAAACCAATTAGTGAGGTAAACAATGATTGACAGCAACAGAGTTTCTCTGAACAAGTTTAAATCAGCTTCTCTGCCAGCCCATTCACCTCTACTGTACACGAATAGGTATTCATAAACTTTTGTTTTTCTTGAAGATGAGCTCTGGATGAACTGTAAAAAAACAAATGACTGTAAAAACCATCTAATGCAGATAATGAGTTGGAACATAGTGCTATATCTCTTCATTGAGTTTTCATCCATTGTGTGGCCAGTAAAATTTCCACCATCTTATATTTTAAAAGGGTGATATATGAAGAGGTTATTTTAGCTTTGTTTTTTATTTTTTGCTTAGTCCCTTATTTATGGGGTCACCACAACAGAATTAACTATTCCAGCATATGTTCTTTCACAGCGGATGCCCTTTCAGCCCCAATCCAGCACTGGGAAACACCCATACACACTCATTCAACCACACACTCATACACTATGGTCAATTTAGTTTATTCAATTCACCTATAGCGCATGTGTTTGGACTGTGGGGGAAACCGGAGAACCTGCGGGAAACCCACACCAACATGGGGAGAACATGCAAACTCCACAAAAAAATGCCAACTGACCCAGCCGGGACTAGAACCAGCAACCATCTTGCTGTGAGGTGACAGTGCTGACCACTGAGCCACTATACCACCCTCATTTCATTTAATAATAAACTATTATTTGTGAAAACAAATTTGAAAAAGCAACAATGTGAGGCTGCATTTTTATGATGTCATCATGTAGACATCATATTTTAAAATCAGCCTGATCTCACGATCTCACAGTGGCTAATTTGTACAAATTTGTACAAGTTCAGTTGTACGAAAATGTACGATTTTAAAAAGGAGGCATGGCACCTAACCCCACCTCTAACCCTAACCGTCATTGGGTAATGAGCAAATCGTACTAATTTGTACGAATTAGATTGTACAAATTCATACGAATTAGCCACTAAATCAAAAAGTTACAAATTGCCTTGAAATTGCGTCGTTTAAAATACAAAACAAGACACTAAAGTATTTTGATACCAAATATTTACCCATTAGCATAAACCCAATCAAATACAAATTACAAAATACTATTTCGCATTTAAAAAACGTATTTGAAAAACATGTATCATAAATACTGCCCATCCCTGGTTGTTAACTCCTGCCCAGTTGTGTATATATATATATATATACTTTTCAGTGCTGGGTTGTGGCTGGAAAGGCATCTGCTGTGTAAAACAAATACTAAATAAGTTGGCGATTCATTCCACTGTAGCGACCCCTGATTAATAAAGGGACCAAGCCGAAAAGAAAATGACTGACTAAATGAAAATAAATAGCTAAATTACAATTTAAGTAGTCACAATGAATTACACGGTAAATTACAATGTGAGAATGTGTTCATTATTTTGAACACATTGAAGAAAAGGAAAATGGGATTGTCTGAATGGACAGTGATTTTACTTAAGACAAATAATACAAAATAGCAAACACATTGCTTTAAACTTTCAATAATTTGTATTTACGGCATGTATAGCTCTTGGGTCAGGATCCAAAAAAAAATTTTGTAAAGGTAAATCTACACTCTCAGAAAAAATGGTACAATGTTGTACCAAAGAAGTTACAAACCTCTGTCACTGGGGCAGTACCTTTTTATGAAACATAATTGTACCATCAGACGAAGAAACATTGTACCATTGCAGTTTGCACCTTTAAGGACATGATTTGTACAATGGGGAACCAAAATGTGTCTTTGGTTTTTAAAACCTGCAGATACAATATTGTACCTTCACATGAAGGTACCACTACAGTGACAAGACGCTTTGTACCTTAACAGTGTCAAATGTGTTCTTTCAAGAACTACTTAAAGGCATTTTGCTATATCCAAAATGTGTCAATTTATTTTCAGTAAATATAAAGCATCAAAAACATTTTTAACAATGCTTTTTTTAAAAGTTTCTTTTTGTATAAATGCACCGTTTCCATTTACAATAAAGAATGAAAAAAATGCTTTAACATAAATCTAAATATCTGTTTTTTGCTAAACATTTCACAACTCTTTTCACAAAATAATATTACAGAAATACATTCTCCCATGTACAATGTAAAACATTTTTTCTCCAATAGTCACACAATACTTTTGTAATCACTTAAAAGTTAATTTAATTTACTTAATTTTAAAATTGAAATACAATTATGCAAAAGTTTTGAAACGAGATATGCACAATGTTTGATTAGTTCTACAATACTAAAATGTCTGCATGAACACTTTGCATATGCACACTCTCAGAAATAAAGGTACGCAAGGTGTCACTGGGGTGGTACCTTTTGAAAAGGTACAAATTTGTACCTAAAAGGTCTACATTAATACCTCAAAGGTACATATTAGTACCTAAAAAGTACAAAAGTTCCTCTTCAATTTTTTAGGTACTAATATTAACTTTTGAGGTACCAATATGGACATTTTAAGTACGAACGTGTACCTTTTGAAAAGGTACCACCCCAGTGATAGCTCGTGTACGTTTATTTCGGAGAGTGCAGGACTTTTGCCAGCTCACGTGCGTAGTGGAAATGCAAACGCCAAAATGTGCGGATATTAAAAATGAAAATGTATTTATCAGAAAATGCTTACCAAATGTTTATTAAAAATTTCTTAAATGTTTATTTTACTATACCTATAGTTTTGTTTTACCAGTTGTTTTGTATTAAAGAACTTAATAATTAATGTTTCTGAGTTTTTTTAAACATGCTTTTAAATGATGATTCATGTTTTAATATGGAAATTATTCATAAAATCAATTAGCTTTTTGGTAATATTTATTTTCATAGATATTGTAATAAAGAAAAGGTTGTCCAACACTTATGTACCCTTTTTATGAGAACAATTGTGTACCTGCATTTCAATTGTACCATAAAAGATACAGAACAGTTTAATAAGAGGTCTTTTCTGTACCATATAAGGTACAATCTTTACAAAGGTACAACACTGTTCCTTAAGGAAGATTATTTCTACCACTGTGTACCTTTTTTTCTGAGAGTGTAGGTTTAGCTTATGTGTTGTTAATCACAGAGCTCTGCTATTAAAAAAAGAATGAAGAAGAAAAGAAAAGAAAAGAAAAAGTTCTGAAACAGATGAAGCCTCAGCCAGGTAATATAAAGTAATGCAAAAGTAACTCAAAATTAATGTAATGCATTACTTACCATAAAAAGTAACACAACTAGTTACTTTTTGGGCGAGTAACTTAATATCGTATTGCATTACTTTTAAAAGTAACTTTCCCAAACGCTGATCTTACCTGACTTTTAATAAACATATATTACAGTAATTAAATAAAGTATATAAAATGATCACTGGCACATTATTACATGACTTCCCACTTATGTAAAGACTGGTAAACAACACAGGTGGTTTAATATTAGACTCACACCACAACAGTCACGACTGACACTTGAACTTGCAACATTACCTTGAACTTTTCACATTCTTGCCTTTTGCCCTTCAGTAAATACTCATACATAAAACCCTGTAAATCGTTTTTACATTCATGTGGTGGCCTGGCCATTTGTTATGCAGCAATGTGTTCAAGGTGGCTGTAAGGGAGCATGAAATAAGTGGGTTTTGCAGTAGACAGGGATACATCTAATCCTTCTCCTTGTCTCGCTTCAAAGGCAGCAGTTGGACGGATGATTCTCTTTACCTGACAAATGGCCTCAATCCACAATGCCGCACATTCGCTGCTCTGGCTGTATCTTATACATGCAGATGTATGGATGTCTGGCTGCGCTTATCAGTTTCAAAGAACGGGTGGGTTTTGTTGTGGTCTATCAGCAAGTACTCGTTGCCTTTTGTCATTCTGCTGAGCAGTGTCGAAAGAGCTATAGTTTTAAAGCAGCTTGTTACGATACAAACTACAAAATGTCAAGTAGATAATGAAAAGTGCATGCTACAGTCTAGATGATGATGATGATGATGATGATGATAATAATAATAATAATAATAGGGCGGCACGGTGGCTCAGTGGTAGCACTGTCACCTCACAGCAAGAAGGTCGCTGGTTCGAGCTCAGGCTCTCAGGCCTCTGGATGCTTCGGTTTGCCCCACAGTCCAAAGACATTCTGTATTGGTGAACTGAATAAACTAAATTGTCCGTAGTGTATGTGTATAAATGTGAGAGTGTATGGGTGTTTCCCAGTACTGGGTTGCAGCAGGAAAGACATCTGCTGCATAAAACATATGCTGGATAAATTGGCAGCTCATTCCACTGTGGTCACCCTTTGTGAAATAAAGGATACCCCTGACTTCTCTCCTCCCAAACACTTCCTCCAACTCCTCTGGGCAAATCCCGAGGCCAGCCAAGAGACATAGTCCCTCCAGCGTGTTTCCAGATTGGAGGAAATCCTTACCCCTGGTGGGGAAGTTCAGGTAGAACTCACCCACTGAAGCTAAGTAGGGCTGCGCCCAGTCAGTACCTGGATGGGAGACCACATGGGAAAGCTAAGGTTGCTGCCGGAAGTGGTGTTAGTGAGGCCAGCTGGGGGCGCTCAACCTGTGGTCTGTATGGGTCCTTACGGCCCAGTATATTGATAGGGACTCTATACTGCTCAGTGAGCGCTGTCTTTCAGATGAGATGTTAAACTAAGGTCCTGACTCTCTGTGGTTGTTAAAAATCCCAGAATGTCCTTCGAAAAAGATTAGGGGTTAAACTCCGACATCCTGGCCAAATTTGCCCACTGGCCTCTGTCCATCAGGGCCTCCTAACCATCCCCATATTATAAGTAGCTTCATCACACTGTCTCCTCTCCACCAATCAGCTGGTGTGTGGTGTGCGGTCTGGCCATTGCATCATCCAAGTGCATTGAATGAGGATGAATAAGGATATCCCCCCAAATGTGTAAACGTGTTTGATTTTTGAGTGTCCAGAAAAGTGCTATATAAATAAGGAATTATTATAATAATAATAATAATAATAATAATAATAATAATAATAATAATAAT
>CAIGQZ010000690.1:13863813-13889558 GCA_903798205.1 Danio tinwini
TTATTATTATTATTATTATTATTATTATTATTATTATTATTATTATTATTTTTAATTACCACTTTGGAAGTATGAATGTGATGGTGGGTTTGTTTCAGTAACTTTTTAATCAGTTGGCACAACCCAAATTTGCCTAAAGCAAGTTTTCTATTTTCTAAAAGTACCTGCATAGGTGTTTTTTAGCAAGACAGTATTCTTAAAAGTGAAAGCAGCATTCTTTTTTTTTATAATGTTGGGTCATTAAAAAAAAGCTATCAAACTTCAAGATGAAATAATAATAATAAAAAAATAAGAGGAGAGTTAAAAGGGTCATTCAAAATCCATAGTTTGCTTTGCATTTATCTTTGAGTCATTAAATCATCCACTGTGTAGTTAGTTTTTTTCAAGAGTTCTGTCTATTTTTAAACTAAAACTGTAAGTTACTGCATGCAAGTACTTAATTATAAATGATAAAAAAGTAAGTCTTTGAGAACGGGTTTCTCAAGCCAGGTGGTGCATTAGACCAGGGGCTCAAAATGCATCACAAACTGCTTGAGAAACTGTTCTACTATGATAATTGGTGATAAAAATGAATTATGTTCAATAAGATGTACTTGTGTTTACTAACTGTTTATTCAGTTAAACATGAATTTTGAACTGTAGACCTATATAAGCTAAAAACAGAGATTTTTGATTACCTTAATCTGACTAAAGTCATAACTGAACTTAACAGAAATGGATTTAAGACGTGAAATATGCATATATTGGTGGCATTATTGAAGTAAACACCACAATCAAACTATTACCGTCATGTAGGACTTTTCGCCATATTTTCGCCAAGATCCACACACACACACGGCTATCAGTAAAGGACCGCGCAACACACACACACATCCTGAAATGCAGAAGTTTTTTCTTTCCATTTGGCGTGCGCCATAACACTTTCATCAGTCCTTACTCCTTATCTGCGTCTAATACCCCAGTTTGTCATGGGGGCATGAATGAAATGGTTATGAGTGAATGTGAAACTGCCGAACAGCAGTTAAAGTCACCCAAAATTACAGGAAAGTCTTACATGAAAGCACTTTATGTAAACACCTCAAATATATTACTGTCTATTAAGGCAAATAATTAGATTACAGATGTCTATGTAAACATAGTCAGTAGTGTCTACGAAGTAAGTGAAAGATCCAGAAGGGCATCTGGTCACACTTAATTTCGACGGGCTGTTTGTTGAATTTAAGTTCCATGAATCTACATGCCAACTAATTCTCATTAGATTATAAGAAGCTGGGGTTAGGGTGCAAAGTTTCTTATAGCTAGTTAAATGTCTGTTGAAGGAGCAGTATCAACACATATTAAGCAGACAGTCCACTAATACTCAAAATAAAGTGTTGCTGGGCATCCTGCTGATTTGATTAAGAGGGGCACTTTTTTGCAATACGGCTCACTGGTTTGACTTTCATCACTCCGGAGTGCGCACAACGTGTGTGAAGAGAGAGGAGGGATGCGGTGGAGAGGGGTGCACAACGTATTTGAGGACTGAGAGGGAGACGTCCAATTTCTGGAAAATTACCATTCGTTTGCGGGCATCCAGGAGTCTCTATGCATTTGTGGAAGACTCTCGGAACTTCGGAGAGACTTGGGATATCTGCGTTTGATGTGGTAATTTCACAGTAGGAATACACACAGTTTCGAAGACTCGTTCTCGCCACCTACAGTGCAATTCTGCCAGGTATACATCAGTGCTAAAATATCAAGGTGAAAGTCATCATAGCTTGCGTAGATTAGACCCAGCTCCCAACCCAACTTTGAAAATAGTCTAATGGCGATATTTTTTTAACCGCCCTTAAGAGTCTCACGTTAACGCAGCACGTTAATGCAGATAACGGCCCACCACTAATACTATATTATAGTATAATACTGTATAATAATAGTTGTGCTTAAATGCAAAAAAAAGGGAAGAAACTTACCAAGCTACCATGAAAATTGTGTATTAATAAATAATCATTTAATGTTTCTTTGAAAGTCAGTTTTGCTGATATTGCAAACTGATATTTGTTGTATTAGCTTATAATAATATTATGCAATACAGTTGAAGTCAGAAATAATTGAATTATTCACCCTGAATTATTAGCCCCCTGTTTATTTTTTCTGTTTAATGGAGATATTTTTTTCAACACATTACTAAACATAATAGTTTTAATAACTCTTTTCTAATAACTGATTTCTTTTATCTTTGCCATTATGACAGGAAATAATATTTGACTAGATATTTTTCAAGATACTTCTATACAGCTTATCGTGACATTTAAAGGCTTAACTAGGTTAATTAGGTTAACTAGGCAGGGTAAGGTAATTAGGCAAATTATTGCATAACAATAGTTTGTTCTGACTACTACAAAATATATATATAGCTTAAAAGTGGCTTACAAATTTGACCTTAAAATGTTTTTTTTTTTTTTTTTATTAAAAACTGATTTTATTCTAGACAAAATAAAACAAGTCAGACTTTCTACAGGAGAAAAACTGATGAGACATACTGTGAAAATTAAACATTATTTGGGAAATATAAAAAAAAGAAAAGAAAAGAAAGGGGGGCTAATAACTCTGACTTCAACTGTATTTGGAAATAGAAAAGTTTCCTTAATAATGTTACTTTATCTGTTTATTAAAGGGATAGCTCAACGGAAACTAAAATCTTGTCATCATTTTCTCAACCTTCACTTGTCACAAACTTGTCTGAGTGTCTTTTTTTCTGTTGAACATAAAATAAGTTATTTTGAAAAATGTTAGAAACATGCAACCATTGACTTTCATAGTATTATTTTTTTTACTCATTGATTGGAAGCTTGCAAAGTCATTGGTTACAGGTTTTCATCCTTATTCATGCATTCATTCATTCATTCATTCACTCATTCATTTTCCTTCAGCTCAGCCCCTTTATTTTTTAGGCGTCGCCACAGCAGAATGAACCACCAACTTATCCAGCTTGTGTTTTAGACAGCGGATGCCCTCCCAGCTGCAATACTGGGAACATCTTTCTTTAAAATATCTTATTTTTTTGTGAACAACAACAAAAAAAGGAAAGTCATAAAGGTTTTGAAGAACTTGAAGGTAGGAATAAGTGAGTACATTATCATTTTTGGGTGAACTATCACTTAAAAAAAAAGAAAGTAATTAATTAATTATGTTATTAATTAAATAGTTTTCCTTTTAATATTGCATTAAACAAAATGCAAATAGTAGAGTTATTAAATAAACTGTTATTTCATTATGCATTACATTTATCAAAATTTATTTTACTAAATTAAAACTATACTAGATATAACAAAACAAAACACTGGGACACTATATGACAAAACTGCATGTAACAAGTGCTGTCATCTTATAAACGTAATACATTTTTCTATGAACTTTATTTTTCCACCAGTCAACCTTCAGTACTGTGTTCATAGCAATCTCTCCATACATTGTATATACACACAAAGAATATTATGTGACATGAATAGTTATCTCATGCACTTAATGGTGCATCTTTATAAAATTGAGGCTAATAAAGCAGTTGGCATTTCTGGGAACACCTCCAGTCTGGGACAGGACACCAGAAATTAGAGAGTCCCCATAAAACTAAGACATCTGGCCAACTTGCATCATAAACAAACTGTTTTATTGCAACAGAAAGATTATCTCTTTACTGCACTCTGTTATTCTTTTAGTTTTATCAACTGAACGAAAACCTACTTCCAGCTTAAAGAATAATAAAGTGGATAAAGGCATTACAATCAAATGCATATATCAGCATAAGGCTTCTGCCTGTATCATTTTCTTTTGTGATTAATTACTGGAGATTGTATCACAATATACAGTACACTTACTGGCCACTTTATTAGGCACATCTGTCCAACTGCTCGTTGACACAGCTTTCTAATCAGCCAATCACATGGTAGCAACTCAATGCATTTAGGCATGGACAAGACAATCTGCAGCAGTTCAAACCGAGCATCAGAATGGGGAAAAAGGTGATTTAAATTACTTTAAACATGGCATGGTTGTTGGTGCCAGACAGGCTGGTCTGAGTATTTCTGAAACTGCTGATCTACTGGGATTTTCACACACAACCATCTTTAGGGTTTACAGAGAATGGTAAACCCTAAAGATGTTAGAGGTCAGAGGAGAATGGCCAGACTGGTTCTAGCTTATAAAAAGGCAATAGTAAGTCAAATAACCACTCGTTACAACCAAGGTATGCAGAAGAGCATCTCTGAATGCACAACACATAGAACCTTGAAGCGGATGGGCTACAGCAGCAGAAGACAACACCGGGTGCCACTCCTCTCAGCTAAGAACAGGAAACCGAGGCTACAATATGCACAGGCTCACAAAAATTGGACAATAGAAGATTGGAAACACGTTGCCTGGTCTGATGAGTCTCAATTTATTCTGCAACATTGTACATGGTAGGGTCAGAATTTGCCGTCAACAACATGAAAGCAATGATCCATCTTGCCTTGTATCAACGGTTCAAGCTGCTGGTGGTGGTGTAATGGTGTGGGGGATATTTTCTTGGCATACTTTGGTCCCATTTGTACCAATTGAGCTTTGTGTCAACGCTAAAAGCTCCTGCGTGTCAGGACGTGTCACCAAAACCAGACTTTTTTGCATTGGAAAAAAATGTACAGAGTAAACTGTGATAAAGAAAACATGACAAAGCCATTTGACTATCTTGTTTATAAACAATGGTGTCAGGACTTTTCATCTTGATGACATTGACATGAAGGCAAGGCAAGGCAAGTTTATTTATATAGCACATTTCATACACAGTGGCAATTCAAAGTGCTTTACATAAACAAGAATAAAAAGACAAGTGTTAGAAGATAAAAAAAGCAAATAATAAGAATGATTAAAAACAGATAAAAATGTGTTAAATGGGTTATAAAAGAATAAAAAGAAAAGAACAATATTGTGATCTGTCAGACATAGCACAGTGCTCATTCAGTAAAGGCACAGCTAAACAGATGTGTTTTCAGTCTGGATTTAAATGTGTCTAATGTTGGAGCACATCTGATCATTTCTGGAAGCTGATTCCAGCAGCGAGGGGCGTAGTAGCTGAAAGCCGATTCACCCTGCTTTGACTGAACTCTTGGAATTTCTAGTTTATATGATCCTAGAGATCGGAGTGTTCTGTTAGGTTTGTATTTAGTCAGCATATCTGTAATGTATTGAGGTCCTAGGCCATTTAGTGATTTATAGACAAGTAATAATACTTTAAAATCTATTCTGAATGTAACTGGGAGCCAGTGTAGGGACCTGAGGACAGGTGTGATGTGCTCTGATTTCCTGGTTCTAGTCAGAATCCTGGCCGCAGCATTCTGGATGAGCTGCAACTGTCTGACTGTCTTTTTGGGAAGGCCCGTGAGGAGGCAGTTACAATAATCCACCCTGCTGCTGATAAAATCATGAACAAGTTTCTCTAAGTCTTCACTGGAAACAAAGCATCTGATTCTTGCAATGTTTTTGAGATGATAGTATGCTGATTTACTAACTGCTTTGACATGACTATTGAAACTCAGATCTGACTCCAGAGTCACACCAAGATTCTTGACCTTATTTTTTTGTTGTTTGACCCTTAGTGCCAAGGTACGCATTCACCTTGAGAACCTCATCTCTGCTCCCAAATGCAATGACTTCAGTTTTCTCTTTGTTTAACTGAAGAAAGTTTTGGCACATCCAATTGTTCATTTCATCAATGCATTGGCAGAGGGTTTCAACCAGGCTGTAGTCATTAGGCAGTAAGGCTAAGTAGATCTGAGTGTCATCAGCATAGCTGTGGTAGGAGATTTGGTTCTTTCTCATTATTTGGCTCAGAGGGAGCATATAAAGGTTGAACAGGAGAGGTGCCAGAATTGAGCCTTGTGGGACTCCACATGTCATGGGTGTCCACCTCGACCTATGGTCACCTATACTGACATAGTAACCTCTCCCTTCAAGATAAGATCTGAACCATTTGAGGACCGTCCCAGACAGCCCAACCCAGTTTTCCAGCCTATCCAGAAGTATGCTGTGATCGACAGTGTCAAATGCTGCACTTAGATCGAGCAATACCAGCACTGTTAGTTTGCCTGGATCTGTATTTAGGCGGATATCATTGATTATCTTTATAAGAGCGCTCTCTGTACTGTGATGTGCTTTGAAACCAGATTGAAAATTGTCTAAACACCCCTTGGAGTTTAAGAACGTGTTAACCTGGTTGAAAACAACTTTTTTAATGATTTTTCCAATGAAAGGGAGATTTGAGATTGGCCTGTAATTACTCAAAAGTGTGTTATCCAGGTTGCTCTTTTTCAAGAGGGGTTTAACAACTGCAGTTTTAAGTGAGTTTGGAAAAATCCCTGAGAGAAGTGAAGCATTTACCACTTTTAAGAGATCCATTTCTAGACAGTTAAACACCATTTTGAAGAATGATATGGGGAGTGTGTCAAGACTGCAGGTTGATGTTTTCATAATTTGCACAATCTCTTCTAAGATTTTACCATTAATTGCCATGAAATCAGACATAATGTCTGATTTCTTAAGTTGTGGTTGAGCTTGTCTGACGTCGACACAACTTGGCTGATTGGATGAGCTGATTGCCTTTCTGATATTATTGATCTTATCAGTAAAGAAATGAGCAAACTCATTACATTTACTTTCCGAGAGTAGTTTACTGGGAATCCTACTGGGGGGGTTTGTGAGTCTCTCTACCATTGCAAAAAGTGTACGAGCATTATTTAAGTTGCTGTTTATAAGGGTTGAAAAGTAAGTCTGCCTAGCAGTGTTTAGTTCCACATTAAAAGCATTAAGGCTGTCTTTATAGATATTATAATGGATTACTAGTTTTGTTTTTCTCTCTTGTTTTTGTCTTTTCATCATCTTTACCAATGTTGACCTTGACCAAGGCCCTTTCAGTCTGCCAGTTCTCTTCCTGACTTTAACAGGAGCAATGTCATCTATGACATTCTGAACTTTAGAGTTAAACAAATCAAGGAGAGAATCAACAGAGTCTGCAGATATGCTTGGTGCTAGCGATATGGCCTTCATAAACTGCTCACTAGTGTTCTCATTTATGCATCTTTTTCTGAAAGATGAATACTTGCTTTTGAGCAATGAGCTATCCATTTTGAGCAAGTGACACGCTTTTGCAGGTTATCCACTAGGTTTTGCAGTTTGTACTAATTGTTTTGAAAAATGCATTAACTGTTAAATAGTGTTGTGACAAATGCACCAAAGCGACTGATAAAAACTGTAATTAGTTCAAATTAAGAGTAGAAATTAGCCATATTATAGTTATATGTTTAGGTAAAAAAAAATAAAATAAACAAACATAATTTAGTTAACTAACCGCTTGTTAAGTGGTGATGTGTTGGTGACGTACGAAATACTGTTTCCGGGTCCAAGCCGTCACTCATTTGAATTGACTAAATATTTGTTTATAATAACTTTTTATTCATATCACACATGTGATATGACTTTATATAAAGTCATAGTGTACACAACAATCACAGGGCTTGCTGCATCACAAATACCCAAATTTTAACAATTTATAAAAAATGTATCACTTTCTGGCCATCAGATATTAGGCATGGGCATATATATTGCGATCGTGATTTTCGAAAGTATTACATCGGTTTATAAACGTTTATTATTAGCATTTGATGAGTCTCCTCATTCAGTTTCATAGAGCGATTGGACCTGGAAGCTCCTTCAGCTGACGTCACACTTAACAAGCGGATTCACTTCATATAATAAAATCATTACAGATTTTGGTTTTAATGCATTATTAGACATTAACTATTGAACTAACTTTACCTAAGATTTATAAATACGTTTGCATAATAATATATAATTCACAGTATTTTCACAGTAAGTGCTCACAATAACATTACCAATATATTGAAGTATTGAATACAATATCTAATCAGCGTGCAATTTAATAACAGCACTTCTGATGAGTAAATCGTCTCTGTGGTTCTTTTTACACAGATAAAGGCCATAACTCCAGCTCTTGGTTCAGGACAGCTCATTCTCTGCTTTTATGAACACATCACAGGGGAACACCTACAATTCAGCGGCAGATACTGACTCCCCCACTCCCATGCTGAAACAATGCTGTGCTGACCTATAACTTGTGGGTCCCTCCACTTGATGAATTGTGTCATCCTGGTCCACAGAAGTGCTGACCCGAACACAAGCCGCTCTCAATGATTTCCTGTAGTTGGCAGAACACAGTGAGTGATGAATGAACATCTCTGATCTATCAATCGCAGGGTCTGAAGTCGCTCTGTTCAAAGAAGTGTAATTTTACTTCTACATGGTTTGGCTGAGACCCGCTTTGGTAAAATGAAAAAAATAAAAAAGTAAAGGATTTGCGCTCTGAAGGAACCGAGCCACTTAATGTTTTTAGGTTTTATACTGGCAAAATGGAATGTGGATGCAAAAGCTGGTTTTTAATGCTTGTGCAACTTTTTAACAGCTTTTTTTAAATTTTTTTATTTTACTTTTTTTAATGCTTGATAAAACGTTTTAGAAGACTATTGAGAATACTATCTGTGCTCAATGATTCACTGAACACCAGTATGACGTTTTCAGTGATTCACTTGTTAAAAGAAAGAACATTTTCAGTAGATAACCTCACAAAGGAGTTTTCATTGGAAGTCAGAAATGGCAACCTTTTCAATGCTTTTATACTGTATTTTATGTAAAAGCTTCAAAGTAAATGTTGAAAAAAAGTGAATTTAAGCTGCATGTACATTTCCCTGAAATGGTCCGGTTTACTGTGGAGTTTTTTTTTTATTCAGACATGATTCAAAAGAGGGGGCATCACGGTGGCGCAGTGGGTCAGTTGGCATTTCTGTGTGCAGTTTGCATGTTCTCCCCGTGTTCGCATGGTTTTTCTCTGGGTGCTCCGATTTCCCCCACAGTCCAAAGACATGAGGTACAGGTGAAATTAATAAGTTAAATTGGCCATAGTGTATGTGTGTGAATGCGAGTGTGTATGGGTATTTTTCAGTGTTGGGTTGCGGCTGGAAGGGCATCCGCTGTGTAAAACATGTTGGATAAGTTGACGGTTCCTTCCACTCTGGCGACCCCTAATTAATAAAGGGACTAAGCCGAAAATAACATAAATGAATGAAAGAATGAATAAATAAATGAATGAATGAATGAATGAATGAATGAATGAATGAATGAATGAATGAATGAATGAATGAATGAATGAATGAATGGGTGAATGAATGGATGAATGATTTAAAAGACTCAGTGGGAGATTTATTTTTTATTTATTAGCATTATTTTTTTACATTTTATTTGACCTCAAATTAGGACTAACATTGTTAGTAACATGGTCAAATGGATACACTTACAATCAAACTTTATTTATATAGCACCTTATTACAACCAGGAGGCTGCCTAAAGTGCTTCACAGTAGCAAAATATCTAAAGCAAGTCTAAGTAAATAGATTTCAAGTTTAGCTTTAATAAGTGCCACATCAGTGATGATGTGAAGTTCTAAAGGGAGGGTATTCCACAGTTTTGGTCCTGCCACTGCAAATGATTGATCACCATTGTTTAAACCTGGATATGGAGACCTCCAGCAACAACTAACTTGCTGATCGTAGAACCCGGTTCAGTTTGTGAACTTTTAAAATCTCACATAAATATGCAGGTGCAAGACCATTAACTGCATTAAAATCAAATTTGAATTTAACAGGGAGCCAGTGAATAGAGTAAAGGACAGGTACCTTAGAATTATAAGGTTCTATCTGACATTTTTGTCAAAATTGAGTTACTGACATATTCTTATTAAATGACAATTTATTTACATTATGGGATGTTTTTTATAAGTTATTTACATTTTAAGACATTTTAAAAAAACAAAAAAAAAACAGATGTGACACATACTGTTTGCTATGGAATGCAAAAACTTTGAAGCTCAATATCTCAAAATCATTCAAAATAATTCAAGATTAGAATTTTGATTATAAATACAAAGACATTTCATTATACCCCATCTCTGTTGATTATTCATTCATTTATTCATTCATTCATTCATTGTCATTTCTGCTTAGTCCGTTTATTAAGGGTCACCACAGAGGAATGAACCGCCAACTTATTCAGCATATGTTTTACACAGCGGATGCCCATCCAGCTGCAACTCAGGGAGAACATGCAAACTCCACACAGAAATGCCAACTGACCCAGCCGAGGCTAGAACCAGTGACCTTCTTGCTATGAGATGATTATGCTACCCACTGTACCAACATGACGCCATTCTGTCAATTATTGATGATAAAAAAAAGCTATTTCTGAGTGGAACGTAAGCTGATTTCAATGATTTCCTGTAGTTGGCAGAACACAGCGAGTGATAAATGAACATCTCTGATGCATCAGTTGCAAGACCTGAAGTCCCTCTATTTAAAGTAAAATTCCACGTCAGCCTCATCACCGTGTTTGGCCAAGTTCTGTCAAGCTGCTTAGCTTTAGTAAAAAAAAAAAAGTAAAGGATTTTATCTTTAAAGGAACTGAACTACTAAAAGCTTTAAGGTTTTACACCGATACAATGAAATGGGGATGTAAAATCTGGTTTTAATG
Source organism: Danio tinwini (assembly GCA_903798205.1). Classification (NCBI taxonomy): domain Eukaryota; kingdom Metazoa; phylum Chordata; class Actinopteri; order Cypriniformes; family Danionidae; genus Danio; species Danio tinwini. Next base: position 13,874,422 of record CAIGQZ010000690.1, read on the forward strand.
CTTGTGCAACTCTTTAACAGCTCTTCTCTACTTTTTTAATCATTTGATAACATGTTTTAAAGGCCTATTCAGAATCTGCAAGACATTTTCAGTGTTATACATGTAAAAGAAAGAACATTTTGAAGATAGGACAGTTCCTTTGTGATTTTCTAAAAAGGAAACCCAGAGATCCTAGGTTTCCTTTGTAAATCAGGAATGGTAACCTTTTCAAAGCCGTTATACTTAACTTGCGCAAAGGCTTCAGCAGGAATTATTGTAGCAGTTGCAGGCATCACTGAAGAAAATGTAAATTTGAGCTCTATTTAAATTGAGCAGGAAAGATCTTACTAAGTTTCTCAGTTGTGATTCAAAAGTGAACGAATGGGTTGCCATATTGACGACAACAACAGGTATGAGCACAATTAAAAATGAGCTTTAAACTTGTTCCATATCTTAATAAAATCTCAAATATTTATCAGGCATTTCTGATTTTTCATTTTTCCCCACAGTGGGACATTTTCATCCTTTTCATTTCTTAGTGCCACTAAACTTGACATAAAGCTTGTTTTATTTCATCCATACAAAATCCAATGTGTTGATTTTTTTTTAAATTATTTTTAATTTTTATTCATTCATTTTACTTCGGCTTAGTCCCTTTATCCATCAGGGGTCGCCACAGCGGAATGAACCACCAACTTATCCAGCATATGTTTTACACAGAGGATGCCCTTCCAGCTGCAACCCAGTACTGGGAAACACCCATACACTCTCACATGCACACACATACACTACAGTCAATTTGGTTTGTTTAATTCACCTATACCACGTGTGTTAGAATTGTGGAGAAAGCCCACGTGAACAGGGCGACAGAAATGCCAAGCCGGGACTTAAACCAGCGACCATCTTGCTGTGAGGCGAGCCACTGTGTCATCAATTTTTTTTTTTTTATGGAACACAGAATAAGATGTAAGTCAATAAAATGTTCCAGCAATGGTTGTGAAACATTTTTAATTTGATTTCTAATACTGAAATTACTGTTATAATACCAGCAGCAAACTGCTAAAATGCTATGCACAGTAGTTTAAATGTGAATAACTTGCTTAAATAAAATGTGCATTTTTAATAAAACCATATATGCTGTATTCATTCAAAATAATATATATATATTTGTCATGACTTATGATCAACTTCAAATGGAAATATTAACCCATATGAAGCAAAACTGAGCAATTAGGACTGAAAATGAATTAACATATGAACATTATGTTTGAGATGCTAATCCAATCCACTGTTTGGTATTTATTTCAAAACAATCCAAATTCAATTACTTATAACCTCCCTCTATTTTTTTTATGTGGAATCTGTGATTTCAAATTCAGTTTGACTACTGTTTTCCATGTATTATTCTGTATGTTATGCCAACTGGCAACCCAGATTGTTTATATAGCATTAGGTAAACTGGCAGTGGATGGGATCACACATACCAAAACAAAAACAAACACCCAGACATGGAAGGCACATTTCAGAAGAGAATAACTGGCTATAGCATCACTTAGATTTGTTGTTGATTTGACTAAAAATCAGGGTTATTCAAACAAAAATTATAGCTTTTCCATAAATCAGAGTTCAACCAATAAATTGTCAAGAATGCACATTCGGTATCCACCGGAAGTCAGTGATTTGAGTTAAATGTTAAAAATGTAAATGAGTGAGTATAATATGCACTCTCAGAAATAAAGCAACACATTTGCACCCAAAGGGTCCATATACTTGTACTTCTTGTACATAACCATTCTTAAAAAAGATCAAGAGGTGAACATTTGTAGTTTTTATGTACCATTGAGGTATTTAGATACAAATGTGTATTTTTTGAAAGGGTACAGCTACACTTACAAGTTCCTGTACCTGTATTTCTGAAAGTTTGGGTCAATTTTAAATTTCTAGGTGAACCGTTCCTTTAATACGGTGCCTAAACGCGCTGCAATTCAGGAAAATAAGTATAATTACAAAAACCGCCAGCAAATTGAGGAGATCTTCTGTTTGACAGCACACGTGCTGCAAACACATAAAAAAAAAAAAAAAAAAACGTGCTGCATTTTCACACAATGCAAACAAATTAATCAAATGCTCTGCATTTTCTCACAACACAAACAATTTACAAAAACGCACTGCATTTTCTCACAACACTTGCAAATAGTACGGAACACAACATAAATGTTTCAAGGAGACACTAAAATATGATGGACTCAGCTATTTAGGTTATGGTTATTTAGGCTAAAAATACTAAAGACAAGGGAATCGAGATATTAAAATAAACAAACAAAAAAACTCCCCTTTCAAAGATCACCTACAACTTCTCTGAGCAATAGTTACAGCACAGCGGCACCTGTCACGTTTTTGGGTCCCCTTGAAACATTTCTGTTGTGTTCTGTTCTTTTTGTGTGAGAACATGCAGCGGGATTTCATAAATTATTTGCATAGTGAGAAAATGCATCAAGTTTTATTAATTTGTTTGCATTGTGGGAAAATGCAGCACATTTTTTTTAAATCAGGGTTATTCCAACAAATATTATAACTTTTCAATAAAGTAAATCAGAGTTCAGCCAAGACGTTGTCGAGAATGCACATTCAGCAGCCACCAGAATTCAGTGATTTGAGTTAACTATTAAAAAATGCAAATGAGTGAGTAAAAAATGCACTCTCAGAAGTAAAGGCACGTGTTTTCCTACAGTTTTCCTCCATTGGTTTGGCTCAGTTCTTGAAACAGGAATTACATTCTCAATACTCTAAGATTGTTTTGCAAAACAGTCTTACAGTTCAGCACAACACTATAGCTCACTCGCAAAATGCTCATTGCTTTCCCAAAACTGTTAATTCATGTGTCAAAACTAAATTTCCTCCTCATTTAAACAGTCAGTGCCCCCAAAATACTTTGTCTCTTTGGCATTGCTTAAGCACTGCAAGTCAAAATGTTTAGATGTTTTTTTTTCACTATGACAGAGGACTATTGAAATATCCCTCATGTCTACCTTTCAGTCTTAGCCCAGTTTTTGAAAATGGTTAATGAACATTTTTTTTTTGTCTTTTGACAAAATGCAATTGTGTAAAAAAACTAAATAAAATAAATTGATAAGATTTAAAAAATTATGAGAAATAAGAATTTTCAGTCTGATCCCATGAGGAAATGTAACTATTTTACGTTTTGCCAGTTCAGTTCAGCTAATTTGTACGTGTTCAGTTGTACGAAAATGTACAATTTTAAAAAGGAGGCATGGCACCCAACCACACCCCTAAACCCAACCATCATTGGGGGATAAGCAAATCATACTATATTATATGAATGAGATCATACAAATTCATTCGAATTAGCCATTAAATCAAAAAGTTACAAATTGAAGTGAGATTGTGTTGAGATTTTAGGTTAAGAGTAGGCTCCAAGGTTTGACATCATACATTGTACTCATACTGCCAATGAAATTGTAACTATTATCAATCACAAACATAAAGTAATTTACATACATCAGTATAAAAATGTACAGCATAATATACTGTAATATAAACACACAAACAAAAAAACAATGAAAATTATATGCAGCCTACAGTGCTTGATTGGTCATCTGAGATGTGTGAAATTCCTCCTTTGTTAGTGAAGTTCTAGTTTTACCTCACTGCCAGTTGCTGTAATAAATGTATCAAATGTTCCACAGATTCACATACGATATTCATGGTATGTTCTTGAATAATTTAGACAATTGAACAGAATATTGTGCATGTGATGACTTATACAATGAAATGAGGCTGACACATTTTGGAGCGAACAACCGTTGAACTGAGAATCAACAATCAGTTTAGATCAACTCGATCTATTCACTTGGAAATTGTGCTAAATGTAGGCTAGATGTACTTAGACATTTGCAATTTGATGAAATGAATGAGAAAAATCTATTCTGTTGTGAACTATTGCCAAGTGGTTTGGAGGTTTGTCCATGTTGTTTTGAGAATGTAATTCCAGTTTCAGGAAATGAGCCAAACCAATGGAGAAAAACTGTAAATGAAGCCAAAACGGAAGTAACTGCAAGTCATCGACTTGCCTTTGGGGGCTGGCTCCAGGAACTCCAGATGTTCACTGACTCCAATGCTAAATTGGCCAACTTTACAGCTGATAAAAATGTTTACAGCCTGGTACAAAAGATGGTTTTGGTGCATATAGCTAATATTACCCTTCATGAGAACTGTGAGGGGGTGATTTTTTTTTAGAACTCATGCGTTTCAATTTTATTAAGTTATATTAAGTCTGCATAATTAAGGGCATGGCCACAGCTAGGCCTCGCTGGTCGCCGTCACGTCACCTCAGATGATTCCGGCTGATTAGCCACTGAGCTTGGTATATACTGTACATCGTATTTTTGTTTTGTTTTATGTGGCTTTACATAGTCAATTGCCTGTTGGAATCATTTCATACAATTATTAGATAAAGCATGCTGTGTACACTTAATTGTGCTCACAAACCATTCAAAGCCATTCAAGTTGGTGAGTGAAATTATATACCATATCTATAATGTATTTGTTTTTATTTAAGATCATTTATCATTTATAATATTCTTTAGAACTTGAATGCACTACAGAATCTGACATTAATTAGCTGTAGGGTGTAGAACAGTCATCTGAAACATGCAGTGTTATGCCTGGATTTAATAAAAAGTCTCACATTTACTAACACAGACTATATTTGATGTATTTGGAAGTTATTAGTCTTATTTATTCTCCCAAAGAAAAGCCTGTCTAAGCAAATTTTTAGCAGGCATCTGTAGCTCTGCTCATGCTCCGCCTCTTTGCCCTCATTTGGTAACCCCTGGTCAGTGCAAAGATGCATGAACAAAATGGCAACGGTTGGCCATGTCTATTTGTAGCTTCATTTGCGCTCATTAGAAACCTATGGGTGACGTCATGAATACTCCAACCATATCTTTTACAGTCTATGTAACAAACACACAAAAAAACTCTACAATGTTACCCAGATTTCCCCCCCTAAATCAATAACAAAAAGATATATAAAATCTAAACTCTAACAATTAAATGTTATTTGAGTGCACCTGTTGCTGCAAAAATGACTAAATGAACATTCATTTCTGTCTAGTTTTACGTCTGCTCTTCATCACTTGTGTGCTCAACATTCATAATGTCAGCTTAATCAAAACATATTTCGTCTGACACAGTTCTTGAATTAACATTGTAAAACAAAAAAGTCAATAACGAACGGCTGTCACTTTATAGACCTTTTTTACACTTGACTAGGGTGCAGTGTTGTAACTGTTACTTTGCAACATTGATTTAAAAGCATTTAGCAACACTGATCTGAATCCTATCAAATGCCCTATAACCACTAACTATCATTTTAATTAATAACCTAATAAAAGGAGAATCAAGCTTTGGTGTGTGCTTTTTTAGGAAGATCGTGCCAGTGAAACAATGGGGGCCTCTAGATGGATTAGATGGATTAGATGTCTGTGTGATTGAGAAGGCTGTTAAGCGGTTATAATATCCTCCTCAATTACATGGGCCACCAGATGCCAACTGCTTTATTCTCAAAGGATACTATTTTTCGATCTCATACCGTTTATATGCAGAATAAAGTGGCTTCAACCTATTTTACACAACTCTGCTTCAGGTAAATGGGAATGTAACAAAGACGGGAGGATTCATTATGCGAGAAATGCAAAGAAAACAGAAAGAGAGTATGCTTGTTAGTGCTGTGCTTTATGGATTGTGACTTTACAGCACAGAACAGTATATAGTGTACTTCACCCAGATTTCTAATTGAGGAACAACAAGCGGGACTATATAAATGCAAGAGTCCTTTTTTATTATAGTCTGTTCTCCTCTACGGGTAATGGGAGTGAGATATCATTGCCTCTTTCACAGCCTTTCCCTTTCAAAAGGCTAACTATTTCATCTACTTAATCAGCCAATATTCTCTCGCTCTCTCAGCTTTGTGGCCCAACGAAGACTGAATCATCAGCTCTGTCTTTTCAACGGGTTTATGAGGGATCTGAGAATGGTAAATCTCACAACTTTCTGCGTCTTTGGGTAATTGATTGTTGGAAAGAGCTGAGTGCCACTTTTATTACTTTTGAGATTGAAAGAGTACTCTAAAACTATGGGCTAGTGCTGAACAGCAAACAGTGTTATAAAATACCCTGCTGGACAGACAATTAACTAGTCGGGCGAGAGGGAGAGTATCTATTCCCTTCCAAATAACTGTAAATACAAATATCTTGACTGAAGCAAGAAAAAATATAAAACACACGTTGACTTTTCCCAGTGTACAGAATTACAGAGCTGTTCAAACAGAGTTGTGCTTCATTTAAAATTGTCTGCAAGTAAATATGAAGACATTTTTGGCACATATTAGGCCCCCTTATAAAAATTTAACATTTCTCAGCTTCACTGATTCATCTGCCATCTGTTTTGGGTAGTCTCTTATATCCACATTTAAAAATATTTATACTACAGGGATGTTGAATGTTACTCATGTGTGCACTAGCTTTCAAGCAAAACACACATATTTAATAAAACAAAAATGCTAAATTGTTATAAGGGGGCCTAATATGTGCCAAAAAATGTCCCATGTACCATTTCACCACCAGAAGCCTGATCTGTTGATAGAACGCGGATGGATTCATACTTTCAAGCTGTTTATGCCAAATTCTGACTCTATCAGCTGAAGGTACGTAGCAGTAATAATTGAAGCACATCAGATCAGACAACTGTTTTCCAAACTTAAAGTTTCTTGTTTCATGTAGCCATAGTTTCTTGTTGTCAGCTGACAGGAGTGGAAATTGTGTGTTCTTCTTCTGCTGCTGTTGCTCATCTGCTTCAAGGTTGCACATGTGCTTTCAACATGACAAAATGTGCTGTGTTTATGATTAGGTGACATCTATTTAGATTATCATGAGGCTGACATATTGCTGCATTCAAGTAGTCATAGGACGTTTCTAGTTACGAGTTGTCAAAATAAGCCATAACAACACCACATGCGTTCACATCATTTTTTCAGCGCAAGATGGCATTGTGCCTAATATTGTAGGCACATTTATATAACGGTTTGACAGCATAAATGATGAATAAAATAAAATAAAACACTTTTGCCGTGCATTTACATCTGCAGCAGACCATCTAAAAAGCAAAAGCTGTTCCCAATTCAAAAATGTAACATTAGAACTAGTATTTAAATTATTCCCTGGCATAATGTAGAGTATTGCGATGTCTTAGTGATGACACTAGATTATCTTTCTCACAGATCAAAATTATATGCATGCAGGTATTTACTAACATTAAAGCCAAAAAAAGTGCTTGACTTTATTACTAAATAGCAAAAAAATAAATAAAAAAAAGAGACTGACTACATGACTAAAATGTGAATTACGTGTTCTGTAAGGATTTGTATTGCTGTGGGAAATTGTGCACTCCCTTAAATATGGATTAATATACAGTGTCTATCGCCATATGACAATTACTCCTGCTTTAATGCTGTGGATCGTAATAAAACATTTTTATGAAATATTAATTACTTCAATTTATATCAAAAGTCATTTATTCTAATATATAACAAACAAGCATGATCATCACGTCAATTTTTATAAAACGTAATACAGTGGTTTCACTAAAGCAGTAAATGTCATATAGTTATGCGCAGAAATGTGACAGACAGAATGAAGGGAACTGCATATCCAATCCTATCTGACAAAGGTAGAAACAGCATGTGTTGGCTTGCATTACAAAATGGTTGTGTATTTATTAATGAACCAAATATGTGAATTAAACTGTAAGGTTTATATGTTTGTTTGTTTGCTTGCTTGTGTATGTATGTATGTATGTATGTATGTATGTATGTATGTATGTATGTATGTATGTATGTATGTATGTATGTACAGTATGTTATTTTGAATTAGAAATGTGTCTTTTTGTAAAAAATACAAACAAATATACAGTTGAGTACAGAGGTTTGTATATAAACAGTGAAATGCAAACAGTGAGATTTTTTTTTGCTTGTATAGTAAACAGAAGACTTACAGGCCTGTTTGGTTCTTTCACTGCTCAAATGTTATACCTGTATGCAATATAGTAGAATACTGCTATAGGTTTAGTATATAACCCAAGAAAACCTTTTTTAATTGTAATTAAATTTATTATTAATTTATGAATTTATTCATTCATTTTATTTTCGGCTTAGTCCCTTTATTAATCCGGGGTCGCCACAGCGAAATGAACCGCCAACTTATCCAGCACATGTTTTACACAGCAGATGCCTCATTCACACTCATACACTACGGACAATTTTAGCATAACCAATTCACCTGTACTTCATGCACTGCAAAAAATGCTATTCTTACTTAGATTTTTTGTCTTGTTTCTAGTCCAAATATCTAAAAAAATTTAATCAAGAATTTTCTAGATGAGCAAAACATATTGTCTTGTTTTAGAATAATATATTATATTAATATTAAGTCAGTTTTTCCTTAAAACAAGCAAAATAATCTGCCAATGGGGTAAGCAAAATAATCTTGTTTTTCCTTTTGACATAAGATTATTTTGCTTACCCCACTGGCAGATTATTTTGCTTGTTTTAAGGAAAAACTGACTTAAATTTAACAATATTTCTGAAAACAACACAATAATTTTTGCTCGTCTAGAACATTCTTCTTGATTTAAGAATTGTTAGATATTTGGACTAGAAACAAGACAAAAAAATCAAAGTAAGAAAAGTATTTTTGCAATGGGTCTTTGGACTGTGGGGGAAAACGTAGCACTCGGATGAAACCCACACGAGCGCAGGGAGAACATGCAAACTCTGCCAACTGACCCAGCTGAGGCTTAAACCAGCGACCTTCTTGCTGTGAGGCGACAGCACTACCTACTGCGCCACTGCGTAGTTGCAGTGAAATCTATTTTATCTGGAGTAAATAACAAATGACTGTGACCAAATATTGCCTTTAGATACAGCCTTAATGACTTACATTTCAAAATAGACTACAGACATCCATCTAACTCCTGAATAAGTAACTATCAGAGGAGTGCTCTTGGCGGGCAACGAGAGGCTGAATGCCCACCGACATGCTGGAAGCTCATATCTAAAATCATTGAAACACATCTTCAAATAGGCACTATCCTTATAAATAAACCACATATTTGCAATATAAACAAATACACGTATATCTAAATAAGTCTCAAAATACATTTTGAGACTTGCTACAGATGCAGCATGTGTCAAACTATAGCGAGTTTAGTGCGCCGATTGGCACTTGTAAACACAGGTAAAGAAGCTGGAACAATCCTGATACTAGCAGACTATTGCACAACTATTAACCAATGAGATTAAAAAAAGAACTGGTGTATAAAATAAAATATATAATATAATACAGTATTATACACTTACCGGCCACTTAATTAGGTACACCTTACTAGTACCGGGTTGGACCAACTTTTGTCTACAGAACTGCCTTAATCCTTTTGGGAACTGTGTCATTAAAATGAGTACACCATGGTCATAAAGGGATGGATGGGATGGTCAGCAACAATACTCAAATAGGCTGTAGCATTGACACAATGCTCAGTTGGTACTGATGGGCCCAAAGTGTGCTAAGAAAATATCCCCTACAGCATTACACCACTACCAGCTTGAACCGTTGTTACAAGGCAGGATGGATCCATGCTTTCATGTTGTTAATGCCAAATTCTGACCCTACCATCCAAATGTCATAGCAGAAATTGAGACTCGTCAGACGAGGCAACTTTTTTCCAATCTTCTATTGTCCAGTTTTGGTGAGCCTGTGCAAATTGTAGCCTCAGTTTCCTGTTCTTAGCTAACAGAAATGGCCCATGGTGTGGTCTTCTGCTGCTGTAGTCCATCCGCCTCAAGGTTGGACATGTTGTGTTCAGAGATGCACTCGGTTGTGACAAGTGGTATTTGAGTTACTGTTGCCCTTCTATTAGCTCAAACCAGTCAGGTCATTTGCGCCCACAGAACCACCACTTATTGGATATTTTCTCTTTTTTAGACGATTCTTTGTAAATCCTATAGATGGTTGTGCAAAAAAATCCCAGTTGGTCAGCAATGTCTGAAATACTCAGACCAGCCCGTCTTGCACCAGTAACAATGCCCCATTCAAAGTCACTTAAATTACCATTCTTTCCCATTCTGATGCTTGGTTTGAACTGCAGCAGATCGTCTTGACCATGTCTACATGCCTATTTGCATTGAGTTGCTGCTTTGTGATTGGCTGATTAGAAATTTGTGTTAACGAGCAGTTAAACAGGTGTACCTAATAAAGTAGCCGGTGAGTGTAGATCAGTGATTTTGCCATGTTTATTACTGACTCCCACTCTTAATTACCCCCAACTCAGAAACTTTGAGGTTGAAATACATTTTGTGTTCCTTACATTTAATAATGGCTTTGTGGTGGCATTCAGCTCATATGGTTTATCGGATATGACTTGAACACACTATAAGAACCTGCCATATAATGATGTGGCTTTAAATACTGTAGCTCCCATGTGCTTTAAATTGAACTTACAGGACAGATCTTGCTTAAATTTAAAATTTTGCTGTTTATTTTTTCTTCTACATACATTATGTGCTAGAAACGGTAGACTGTAAAAGAAGAGATTCTGACAGCCCACGTCTTGAGATCTGGCAGATGGTTGTCACACAGGAAAGCAGTCACAAGGTCAGCATCTCAGCATCTATAAAGCTTTCACATTTTAAGGGATATAGTTTGTTTTGCTAACAATGATTTACTGATTACATTTAGCTGACAAAATGGCTTTAATTGGCTGTTTAATTGCGTAATCTATTATGTCAACACAGATGTGACAACACGCAATGATTATTAGGAATACAGTGCAATGTTAGCCTTTTTGTGATAAAATTAGTGATGACGTGTTCTTTCACTTTCCAAAATAAAGCCATCCTAAAAAATATTATTTGAGGAAAAAAAAAGATTTTTTACCCTGATCTGTCACATAGGGTAAACTCAAAACACAAAGGAGTACAGATAAATGTAGACAAACAATGTAATCCAAAACAGAGGAACGAGCAAAATCATCAAAAACAACCGAGTACACCCACATCCCTGAAAGAAGAAGATAAAATAAACAAGAAACACATGAAAAGCCAAGGCTATATTTACACAGAGGATTAATAAGGGCAACAAGACACAGGTTAGGACAATCAATGAACTAATCAACCAAGAAAACTATATACAGATTAAAACAGGAAACTAAGGATTTGTTCTGTTGATAAATTGGATCTTTCTTCTTCTTCCTAAAATAGTGTTCATTACACATGCACTGTCTTCACATTTTATTTTTAAGTAATTACATTTGCGTTTCCAGACATAACCGATTTATCTGCATGGATTGCTTTGGTAACAACATTCAAGTGGCCATGTACAGTATGTGACAAGACTTTCAAAACACATGTCATTTTGTTCTCCAAATAGTGCCCTGCTAAAACTGAACTCTGCACGTCATTGTGATGGGGAGACTGGTATACATTGTAATGTTCCGAGCTGCAGGCATGGCCTGGACTGTAATTTTATTTGATTACTGTACTTTGGTATTATTTTGGGGCGTGTGTACTTTACTCAGTTACAATTGAAAGTGAAGGTCTCTGTTTCTGGAATACATTTCCAATAGGATGAAAAACTTTTTATTTTTTACTTGTTACATTTATTATTATTTTTAGACATCTTGTTCAATTTGTGCAGTTTTTTAAGCTCAATATCCTATTCTATCCTTCTGAATATCCTATATACATTAAATGCAAAGAGGTGTATTTCATCTTTAGAAAGCATTTATAAAGAGTCAATAGCACCTTTCACATATTGATACAGAAAAATATATGTAAAATTTCCGAAACGACTTTACCGTTAAGTTAAAAAAAGCGCTGTTCACACAGACAAGGACTTTACAGAATTTTTCCGGAAAAGACCATTCACACATCCATTCCAAAATGCTGGTAAATTCTGACATCATTAACCAGAAATTACCTCTAAACGGCTGCGCTTGTGTTTGTAAACATTTGACTACATTACAAACTCTTTGGATGGATAAGTATTGTGAACAACTTTGATTAAAACATATAGAGAAACACTTTCGCATGTCAAGATGTACATAATATGTGTGTGTGCTGGCGCTCACCGGCTGCTTCACATGCAAGCGTGACGCGTCATGCAACTGAAGGAAGCAGAGCTTGAAGGTAAACAAACTAGTTGGCATTAAGAAGGAACTTAAAAACGTTATCTGACTAACATCTAGCAGCTAAATGTGTCTGGAAAAATATTCAAAGGCTTTTATCTTCATTAACCGCGTGGATGTGAATGCGTCTGAATGTTCTGATTGGCTAAAGTAGATGTCAGCGCGTTCTAAATATGAACGCGCTCTTTCCGGCAATCTTCCTTCTGCATCAGTGTTGCCAGTTTGGAAATGTGAAAGTATCGTACTAGAACCTCAAAATTATCTTATTTGGAGGAAAATTATCGTACATTAGTCAAACGTAGAGTATACAGCTATTATCTAGACAAAGAGCGATTTTGACACAACGTGCAAATTACCACAATACGCAAAAAAAAAAAAAAAAAAAAACTCCACATCTGAGTCACTGTCTGCGTGTGTTGCCAGATGTTGAGGGATTCATTTTGCGGTACAAACTGGATGCCTACATGGAGCGCAACATAGTGCTGGTTGGCTTGAAAGCAGTGCACCCTCCCGAATTTTTAACACACTAGTCTGAGGGTGTGCACGAGCCCATCTAGAGGATTTGTAAAGAGCCGATCTCATGGCTTTGTTTTGATGAGATAAACCTTGGAAAAACATGTTCGCATGATGCATTTGAATGGGGAAAAACGACAACATCAAACTCCCCTGTTCTTCTCACCTTCCTTTGAAGCACTACTTTTTAAAACTTGACCGACTTCAACCTGAAAACGACTGACTTAAGCACGGGTGCGCACAGCAGGAATGTTAACTCGTGAGAGAGTTAACAGAGATTGACTGAGAAGGTGTAACGTAACATGAGATAGAAACTACAGTCATTGGATAGAAAACGTGTCTAACTCCACCTTCTCCTCACAGACAGCAGACACAAGATGCAGCTATCAATAAGTTTAGAAGCCCTAAGATTACAATGAAACTCATTTTAAATGCCATAAAATTCTGAAATTATCATGCATTATAGGATTTTTAGCATTATTGATTGTACATCGTACAGAGGTCAAAATTATCGTTCAAGCACAATAATTATCGTACGTCTGGCAACACTGTTCTGCATTCACACACCACAGCATTTCGGCAAATTACCGGTAATCTTACAACTTCTCTTTCCGGAAAATTGCCGGAACGAATTTGCTTGTATTTTCAAAAAAGGCCTGTTCACACATACAGACATTTCTGGAAAATTTCCGGTAATTTTCTGGATAGGACTGTATTTGTAAAAAGGGGCTAATGTCTATATATACATTACCAGTCACTTTATTAGGTACATCTTACTAGTACCGGGTTGGACCCACTTTTGCCTTCATAATTGCCTTCATCTTTCGTGGCATAGATTCAACAAGGTACTGAAAATATTCCTCAGAGATTTTGGTTCATATTGGAATGATGGCATCATGCAGTTGCTGCAGATTTGTCGGCTGCACATCCATGTAAATTTCCTATTCCACCACATCCCAAAGGTGCTCTATTTGATTGAGATCTGGTGATTGTTGAGGCCATTTGAGTACAGTGAACTCATTATCATGTTTTATAAACCAGTATAAGATGATTCACGCTTTGTGACATGGCACGTTATCCTGCTGGAAGTAGCCATCAGAAGATGAGTACACTGTGGTCATAAAGGGATGGACATGGTCAGCAACAATATTCAGGTAGGATGTGGCGTTGACAAAATGTGACAAAATAGTTGTATGCTCTGAGATGCTCTTCTGCATACCTCGGTTGTAACAAGTGGTTATTTGAGTTACTGTTTTGTTTCTATCAGCTCAAACAAGTCTGGTCATTCTCCTCTGACCTCTGACATCAACAAGTAGATCAGCATTTTCTGAAACACTCAGACCAGTCCTTCTGGCACTAACAACCATGCCAGGTTCAAAGTAACTCAAATCACTTTTCTTTCCCATTCTGATGTTCGGTTTGAACTGCAGCAGGTAGTCTTGACCATGTCTATTTACCTAAATGCATTGATTTGCTGCCAAGTGATTGGCTGATTAGAAATTTGCATTAACAAGCGGTTAGACAGGTATACCTAATAAAGTGGCCAGTGAGTGTGTATATGTTTTGGTGGCTCAGTGGTTAGCACTGTCACCTCACAGCAAAAAGGTCGCTGGTTAGAGTCCTGGGCTGGGTCAGTTGGCATTTCTGTGTGGAGTTTGCATGTTCTTCCCATGTTGGCGTGGGTGTGTGAGTGTGAATGTGAGAGTGTATGGGTCTTTCCTAGTACAGTATGGGTCTTTCCTAGGTTGCAGCTGGAAGGTTGCGCTGCGTAAAACATAAAATGGAAAAGTTGGTGATTCATTTAGCTGTGGCGACCCCTGATGGACAAAGGAACTAAGCCAAAGGAAAATGAATGAATGAATAAATAAATAAAGTGACAAGCTGGGAATTAGACTAGATTGGATATATCTGAAACAATTGTTCATTGTTTTACATGTAAATCTCTTCCTGTCTGAAAAAAAAAGATTTGAAAAAGGCCAAGCTTTCTGTCGATAGTCAAATGTCTGGGATCTCAAACCACACACAAACCTACAGTACATCAGTCTTGTCCAACAGACAGGCACCACAGTTAAGACAGTAATCTAATGTGCCTCAAGCACACTTGGTTTAGTGCTCAGTAACTGCTTAAAACCACTGGCCAGACTTCTTCCTCTTAAGTGGAATCCAATTGCAGTGCTGCAGTAAGTGCTACTATTTTTCTGTGACTCTCTAATCGCCTGTGCATTTGCTATTGAAAACAAGTAAAATATCATCATTGATGCTGCTTAGACCTTATAAACAAATCAGATGGCTTTTACTATTGAATTCTTTTAAACATATTCATTTATTTGGGGTGACTGTGTGACATACTGTCTATGATATTAATAATAGCAACTAGATTATATATA
>CAIGQZ010000690.1:13889958-13903974 GCA_903798205.1 Danio tinwini
CTCAAGCAATAAACTGTATGTGCTTCAATATCTTCATATATCGAAAAGCAATCTTTTTCAAACCTCATTTTTTATTGAGGCAAATCATATTCACACCAGAGGTCTGTAAGATCACCAGAGTGCTCATATTCTTCATTACAAATGAAAAGCATAATTTATTTTAGGCTTTATTTGAAGGGCATCAAAGTGAGAAAGAAATTGGAAATGAAAGATATGCGTTCAAGGTCAATGTCTGGTCCCCAAGGGAAATTCATATCTGTGGAATTGACAGTGCGTGGACTATAGACTTAAGGGCAATATACACCAGTTTTTTTTTTTTTTATGTGGTTGTTTGGGTGTGTCTAGAGATGTCTGTGCATGCATACATATGCTCATGGATTTTTGGTTGTTCCTGCATGATTGCACCTGCGCTCGTTCACTGTTTGGCCTTGAAATAGTAGGCAATTAGAGGGGAAAGCCTTCTCATTCATTGCCCCTTGACAGGAGCTAAAGCTTGTGTTCACTTGCACTCTGAGGTCTAGTGGGAGATGATGAGGTAGAGCATTGAGACTGTTTGGTAGCCATGAAAAAAAAATCGAAATTCCATTGCACATCTGCAACTCTTTGTGGTTAGTAAACAAAAAACTAAAACCTTTCTATGTTCAAAATGCAACATTTTCATATTCACAAAACAACATCAAATTTAGCTTTCAAATATCCTTGTTATAAAGTGCAAGGTTTTATTTCTAAGGTTTTACAGCTAATTTTACTAACAGCTTGCTCCAGCATAAACCCTCTTTTGGCTTCAATAAATGTCTATCAGCATTTACTAAAGACATGCAGTGAAACGGTGATGATGAAAAGACACAGACACCAGGATTTTTTGTGAATTACCTTATTTTGTGAGTGACACCCCCCCCAGCTCATGTTAAAAAATAGACTAGTCCTCAAATGCACAGGAATGAATGGTTACACGCTTGAATGTCTAATCTGTCTAATGACTATTTTAAACAGCAAAAAAATAAAATAAATAAATAAAAACATAAATGATGCTGTTTTTGAGTTTTTTTGTGTTGAAATTTGATTACTTTTTCTAAAATGACCCCAGCATTAAAACAAAAATAACCAATTTCTATTTTCATATTTTCATGAAGGCTGTACATGTTTAGTATACAACGATAGTCTTACCTGCAGGCACAGGACGTCAACATGATGTCATATTAATGTTGTACTCCAACATACCCCAGTGTCACAGGGATGCTGGATTGTGATTGGAAATGAAAATCGGGTTGATGTCAGAACCCAACGTCAGGCCGACGTCAATGTCCAACGTCCAACCTAAAATCAAAGTCTGATCATGTTACACCTTGACGTTGTGCTGATGTTACCACTATGACATCTATCAGATGTTGGATTTTGGTCACTTTCCAACACAACCTAAATCAACCAAATATCAACGTAATTTGACATCATTATTGGACATCAAAATAACTTTGTGTCTCAATACCTTATATGCTGGCTAGACATTGAATTTTGGTCATCTAACATCACGACCTAAATCTAACCTAATATTAATGTCTTATGATGTTGTGTGCCTGCTGGCTTATGGGTCTGAAAAATAGATAACTGTCCCCAGATAACTCTGATTTGGAAGAGGATGAGGTTTCTGAAGAAAAAGATGTTGAAAAGTACAACTTAGAGAATGATTCCCCATTACCAAATGAGAGAGAATACTCCCAGTTTACAAGTACATTTTTTTAAGGAACATCCAAAGATAAAATGGTATTTGTTTACAAATGACAACCAGGGCAGGATGGGAGTTGAAAATGTCATAAAGATGACCCCCTGTGCAGGACTACGTCTCAACATTTTTCATGTTCATTACACCAGCCACTGCAAAACAATCATCCTAGAAATTATAAAAATGCATGGCTACATAATCCTAATCCTAGCATGTGTGTGTAGATCACACAGGTGAGGCCACAGTACATCTAGTCTCTGGGATGCAGAGTCGAAGAACAGTTTACTTTGTGTCACAATGCCTCTGTAGGTCTTTCACTTTTTTCAAGAATGTTGCAGTTTGATAACTGTCAAGACCTTTAAGAAGAGTGACAGACAAACCAGTGGAGGCCAAGAGAAGATTCAAGGGATAAGGGTTGCACTTGATATGACAGATGGACGGAGGGCTCACACACATTTTTTTTTATTTTAATGTTTTTCATATTATGATCTTAGCCAGCACTGTCCTCTGCACTACTTGAAACACGGGGGACAGAGGTCTTCTCAAGGTTTGCCTTCACCCACATCAGCACTGTATTTATTTTTACTTCCTAAATTACAAGAATGTGGTCCTCCTGAGTATACTGCACAAAACAGCAGAGATCATGGTCATTGTCATATGGACAAGAAACCAGATCCCATTCTATACCACAACCTCAACAAAGGAGGATAGGTAACATAGAAAGGTTGATTGGAACTTCCAGCTCCAGAAGGATGACTGCATGGTGGCCCTTGGTCATCTTGGTGTCCTCATACAATGTCTTTGGACCCTTACTGACCATGCTTGGATGGCTTACAAGCGGAACAAAAGGAGGATGTTACTGGAACAGTTTCTAAATCATTTGTAACCCCTCAAATTCAAAGAATAGAGCCTCTCCCTCAAACAGCAGCCTCTGCAGCACTCAGATCCTGAATCTTCTTTTGTTCCATGAGAGGCTGCAGCTGGAAATGCAAAAGAAGGAGTGCCTGCAAAACTATGGAGAAAAAAAAAAGTATCAGCTAAAATATATTTACAAACTGGACTCACCTCAAAATGGTGAATAAAATATGTACTGTAGCTGTGCCTACAATTTGACTGGAAGATGTAAGTATTTTATTAAATTTTATTTAGTTTGTGTTTATTTTGTTTGAATACAGCAAATGCCAAATTCTACACAATGAATATAAGCACAGGGTATATCAAAATGTCACACTATTATGTGAAAAAATGCTCCATGTCAGTCATACAAACAAAAGTCATTTAATGCTTCATGTTGTGTTGAATGCTGTGTGTTTGCTGTGCAGGTTTAGGTTCTCAAGAATGAACTTGTAGGATACCACACCAATTCCTGATCTTGTTGCATAAAGGGGAGGGGTGAGCTGCAGCTCATTAGCATTTAAATAGAGATGAAAAAGACTGCTTTAATGTGGAGTAGTTTGTGACAGGGTCAAAATGGTGTACATTTACACCAATGTTTATTTAATGAATGTTATGGACTTTTCATTAAGACGCTAATAATCATCTTAGGGCAATATAGTGGCTTTGTAGTTAGCACTGTCGCATCACAGCAAAAAGTTAGCTGGTTTGAGTCCCGACTGGGTCAGTTGGCATTTCTGTGTGGAGTTTGCATGTTCTCCCCGTGTTGGCGTGGGTTTCCTCTGGGTGCTCCAGTTTCCCCCACAGTCCAAAAACATGTAGTATAGTTGAATTGAATAAACTAAACTGGCCATAGTGTGTGAGTGTGTTTGTAAATGAGTGTGTACGGATGTTTCCCAGTACTGGGTTGCAGTTGGAAGGGCATCCGCTGTTTAAAACATAAGCTGGATAAGTTGGAGGTTCATTCCACTGTGGCGACCCCTGATGAATAAAGGGACTAAGCCAAAGGAAAAGTAATGAATGAATGAATAATCATATCAGCTTAGGCCTAAAAAATGGCATTACAATGTCACTTTTAAAACCTTTAAGTTTTGCCTTTTTTTCCAAGACATCATAAACAAAAATCTACAGTGACCGAAACTTTAAAACCATGAAAACTATTTCATAACGTGCCAATTTTATATGAACTGTTGATATGAATTATGTGAAAAGGTGTTTTAGCATCTAACCACATGTACAGATTTTTTAAAATTGTGTTTATTTTTATTTACCTACAAATACCTACAGTAAGACCAAACAGATCAAGTTGCATATCTTACTATTTTCTCAGCTTCACATGTGTACAATTCAATAGGCACATAACGGCAGGATTTGAGTGGAGACCCCAGCTCATGTTGTTTTCTTATATCGATAATAATGTAACCTCACAAATGCTACCTGTCCTGGGCCTTGGCACATATCGATTTTCATTGTTGAGACCTTGTATCTTGCATACTACAGTGATGAAATTAACGTAATCCTGCAAGGAGACAGTTTGAGGTTTGTTTTGCTTGCTTTTTGTACCCAAGAGATTGCAAAACTAATTCATTATACTGCAAGACAACAAGCTGGTCAGCGAAACACTTATTTGCAGAGCTATTGATGTACTGTGCACCTCTTTACAGACAAGCAAAACGAGTTAAAATGATAATAATAATAATACAAAACTTCCAATTCCTCATGGTTTAAAATCTTAATTACAAAAAAAAATAAAAAATCTTCAAATATGGAGGACCTTAATACAAGCTTCAAAGACTATATTACTGAACTAAATTAAATGCCATTGGTGATGCAGATAAGAAGAGCAAAGCAGTAAACTGAGGTAAAAATTATATACAGTTTCTAACAGACTACATTAAATTAGAGGAAATGACTACATTTAGGTGGTACATACATGGGAGTTTATGGCTGTTTCTCAATATGTGTTCTTCAACGTTCTTGTATCCTCATGCTCTTGTGTAACATCATCATCATCAACTGCTAAAGTTCACTTCCAAAACTCAAGACCATAAGAACGGGGTATGCGTGAAAGTCCCCGGATGTACTGTATTCTTGATATCGAGGATGGATTGATGCAGACTTGAGCGCAAAACTTGCTCGAGAAGTCCCAGAAGTCATTGCAGCTGAATAAAGGAGGTGGTAAGTGCAGCATTTTATTTAGATTTCTTATTAAAGTTCAGAGATGCAATTTATTTGTCTCAGAAATTTCCCTAAATGTGATGGTGGAAGTAAACATTACAAAGACAATCTTTATAAAGGCATAAACACATTAAGGCTGTTTATTTGCTGAAATTTGTATTAAATTAGTTTTATTTGTATTGTGCAACCTATATTTGTAAGGTCTTGATGCATAGTATATATTGAAAAAAAGGGGATACACAATATGTTGTTGTATGAATGTTGTAATGTTTAAAGAATTTTCCATTAAAATGAGTAATAGTCATGTGACCATCAGGAAGAACCAGTGAAGAAGGCAACATCTCATTTCACACAGGACGTGTTCTCTGTTCTTGTGGTCTCCCGAGTTTGTTCTTCCAGGGTAACTTGGCACAAGAACTCCACAAGAACGCGAGTCCATTCTCAGCCTTCTTGGAATTGTGAAACAGCCTATGTGGTACATTATAAACAATTGGTACATATGCAGTTCTTTTCAGTCACAATGGAGGGCATTGTGAGATCCATAGGTGCTAAACAATGCATATGGAACGGGTGTTAATGACATCACCTGTGTGCCAAACCTGTCTCGAGTTTCACAGAGAGGACCAGACCTGGTGCATGTGGTGTAAAATGGTTTTATTGTTGGCTAGTCAGAATAAACCTGAACAATAACCGTTGTACCCTTGATATGTGTACAGGTTTCATGACAATATAAAAATAGAAATTTATACTGTACATTTTTTTTAATGTTGAGGAATTTTTGAAAAACTCATCAAACTTAAATTATATCAACATTTTATAAATATTTATAAATATAAATATTTTGCCTGTATTTTTATTACCTGCAAGTCACAAAAATATATACTATATATTTATATGATTTATTTACAATATAGTTTGTAAAGTATTATTTTATGTCTTTTAGTAGATATATTATATGAGATATTTGTCTGTTTACCAAATAAAGTGGATCTACTTGGATTTGCATTGTAAACATTAAATACAAGTTAAAATTGTATTACTTTTTATTTCATATAGTGAGGTTTTAGTTATGATACTCCCAAAATCATTCTGCATGAATCCGCAGATTTTTAACAAAATTCTGTGCAGACATAGCAAAAAATATCTGCAAATTCCGTCTGTCCATACTAATGAGATATCAAAAACTCATGTCTTTCAAAACAGCATTTTCAGTGCCATGAAATAAAATGCTTTTGAAATTAAGTGATGTGTGGACCTTCATGGGCTGTCTAATAATTTATTTGTATTTATACTGTGTATATTGACAAAATGATAATATTTTTAGGTCAATTCCTTTATAAAATATGACAACAGACATTTAAAACTTATTTTTTTTATATTAATAGAAGGGTGACGCAGTGGCACAGTAGGTAGTGCTGTTGCCTCACAGCAAGAAGGTCGCTGGTTTGAGCCTCAACTGGGTGAGTTGGCATTTCTGTGTGGACTTTTGCATGTTCTCACCGAGTTTGCATGGGTTTCCTCAGGGTGCTCCGCTTTTCCCCATAAGTCCAAAGACATGCGGTACCCATATATACACACACACACACACACACACACACACACACACACACACACACACACACACACACACACCAACCACCACTGCACCTCTGCAACTGCTGAGGTGCTCCGTTGAGCTACACTCACCCATAGCACCACTGGAACTGCAGTGACGCACTACCCCTTTTTTACTTTCATCTCTACATATCACTACTGAAAGTATTTAACATTCCTGTGGGAGCACTCATAACGCTCCAATACTGACTACCACTGCACCTCTGCAACAGCAGAGATACTCTGACAAGCCTCATTTTCCCTCTGCACCGCTGCCGCAGCAGTGACGCTCTGCCTGAGCTCCACATCTCCATTTAGCCATTTACTACAGACACACACTGCCACAGCAGTTAAAACACCTCCGCGGAAGTGTATTTACCTTCCAATATTGACTTCCACCACACCTTGGTAACAGCAGAGAAGCTCCACTGAGCTTCATTTCCCCTCTGCACCACTGCTGCAGCAGTGACGCTCTGCCTGAGCTCACATACACTTCCATTTAACATACTACTATTGACACATTCTCCAGCACTGCCACAGCAGTTTAAACGCCTCTGCAGTAGCGTATTTATGTTATTATTGACTTCCATTGCATCTCTGCAAGTGCAGAGATGCCCTGCTTAACTTAAATTATGTTATGCTATAGTTTAAATGCCTCTGTGGACAAATAGTTACCCTTCAATATTTCCATGATACTGACACTCATCGTAACTCTGCAGCAGCAGAGACACTCTGCTGAACTTTACCGCTACATTTCACCACTTCCATAGTAAGCTTCTCTAACAGAGCTCATGCAAACCTGCTTTAAATCATTACATTCACCACACTCTACCACCTGGTCAATGAAATTAAATACTGCCACTGGAGCACACATAGTTGTACATATTCTGTCTGCCAGTAGCAGTCACCACTCTTATCTCACCATTTAAACCAGTGCCGGTCCCATTTTTGCTTCTAGTACCAACTTTTTAACACTTTATACCCAGCAGCCGGATATTGCATTGATCTTCATTTTGGGGTTTCTTCAAGTACGCTCCTGCTGTCCCGAGCGAAGCATTTTGGGGAGTTCTCGAGACCTACCTGAGCTCAAAGCTCCCCTCTCTCCCTGCAAACGACAGGGAGCCCAGGGCTCAAGGACCTTTTGAGCTCAGGGCTCTCTCCTGGAACAGCATGCCAAACAAGCTTTATAATCAATCATCAGCTAAGTATGAATTCTTGAAGTGAAGTTTATTTATAAACTAATTTCGAGAGGATCGCGTGATTATGATTGGACACGACTGGTTCTGCATTAGTTATGTATGATCCACCAATCAGACGATTCCTAGCCCACTATGAAGGGCCAGAGTTTTTTACTACAGTCATCTTTGATTTGAAGAATCCCCCCTTCCACCCCTACTTCTCCACCTTTCCCTTCAAAGGGCGGCACGGTGGCCCTGTGATTAACACTGTTGCCTCACAGCAAAAATGTCACTGGTTCTAGTCCTTTAACAGGTTGGCTGTCGTTTCTGTGTGAAGTTAGCATGTTCTTTACGTGCTCGCGTGGGTTTTTACCTGGGTTCTCTGTTTTCCACCTAGATTCTAAAAACGCGCACTACAAGTGAATTGATCAATCTAAATTTAGCACTACAGTCAAACTCTTGTCCAACAGCATATCTATTAAATCATTTTCTGTCATCAGCTCTTATCAAAAAAGGGGGAGTTCTTGAGACCTACCTGAGCTCAAAACTCCCCTCTCGGCCTGCAAACAGGAGGGAGCCCAGGGCTCAAGGACCTTTTGAACTCAGGGCTCACTCCCGGGACAGCATGCCAAACAAGCTATATAATTAATCATCAGCTAAGTGTGAACTGTTGAAAAGCTTTGAATGCAAATATGATGTGACAATATGACATCTTATATGAGAACATCAGAATGGCCACTGTGGTATTTCTAGTGGTTATAGAATTCTAGTAGTTGCAGTGTTAAAACATTTGCCAGTTCCTGCCTTCTTCTTTAAACCTTATCACACTTACAATCTCTTATACACTTCTATGGCCAGGTTTGTAATCTGATTAATGCCTTTGTTTACCCCAAGTGCATTCAAGTGTATTGAACTGAATTTTTGACTTATGTTTTTAATTGAGCTATCAACCATGAATGAACAATGAAATTACAGGCCTTGCATGGCAATTAAAATGAGACATAATTATAAGAAATAATGCTGAAATGCAGTTGGAAGGTTACAACCGGGAAACATGTCAAAAGAATGCCCATTCAGATTTACTGTTTACGAAGTACAGTATATCACAGAAATATCACATTGTCAGATAAATGTTTCACTTTTCTTTGGAGACAAGAATTCTAGAATTCAAGAATTCAATTCATCCTTATTTCTATAGCGCTTTTACAATGTAGATTGTATCAAAGCAGCTCCACATAGAAGATTATAGTAAACTGAAACTATGTCAGTCCAGTTTTCAGAGTAGAAGTTTAGTTTAGTGGTTAAATTTTTTTACTGCTGAGAGTCCAAACACTGGAGAGCAAATCCATCAATGCGCAGCTCCACAAGTGCCAGACCAAGCAAGCCAGTGGCGACAGTGATGAGGAACAAACTTTACAAATTGACGAAAGTGAGGAAAAAAAAAAAAAAAAAAACTTGAGAGAAACCAGGCTCAGTTGGGCACGACTATTTCTCCTCTGGCCAAACCTCTTGTGTAGAGCTGCAGTCTAGGCACTGGAGGTTAGAGAACGCTGGACGTGCATCATGGAGAAGCTGCAGGTGGGTAAGGTCACTGACTGGTGTACAGACTGGCCCTTCAGGATCAATGCAAATACTCATCTGTCACTGGGGTCATACAGGAATCAGTCTCATGCTCTCCATTTCTCTATGACCACCGCAGCAGCTGCTCAGAATACGGCCTGGTCCAGGATTATGGAAACCTCGGGAATAATATAAACAGACTAACATAAACCCAGATGCCGTTCAAATTATAATGTGTTTTGAGAATTGTTCCCAGCTCTGGTTGCCCTAAATAATGCAGACTAACAATCCTTTAGAGAATTTTGATTTCAAAACCATTTGTGAAAAAAGAAAAGACAGTTTCATACTGTAAAACATACAGTATGCATGCACAGTTTTGTGATGAGAACAATATACATTGTCTGCTTTTTCCATTTCTTTTTCCGTTGTCCATCTTAGAGCATTTGCTATACCCTGCAGTGTTTTTTGCCATTACCTCTGGCTAGGGAGGGTTGTGATATGAGCTGGGATCTTCACATAGCAGACTGGGACACTGAGGCTTGCTTTAATTGACCACAGTGGTACTGGGCTACAGTCCTGACTGAAACTATTGCTGATACCTCAATACCTTCCGCTCTTTCTCCTTACTGCCCTAAGGGCTCAGGGACTGGATTATTTTGTTTAGATTACACAACAAAACATTGCTAAATGAATATTGTTGATTTGTTTAGGACTGTTGACATGATTTCTTTTACAAGTTTTGCTCAAAGACTGCATTGATGTGCACCTCAAAGCTAAGTGAAAACTCCAGTCAAAGAAAAATAAAAACTCACTGTCAAAGAAGATAAAGCAGTAAAGCAGGGACCTGGTTGTGCTGAAACGGTGTTGATTGGATTTTTAGATGTGGGCATACATCATCTAGGAGAAGTCTGTTGCTTATAAAATAAACTAGATATCACAGTACTTGGTTGATTGATTGCATTAAAATGTAAAAGTTCTAAAATGGTGTTTACATATGCAAATGTAGCATTTTTTTAGATAAGCATTTATTTACATACATTTCCAGAATGTAAATCTAGGCATTAGATAAAGCAGTTTCATTTTTTTACGCACCACACAAATTGTAATTGATTAAAATTCAGAAAATATTCTAAATCTCTCAAACTAGAAAAACATGTAGCAAATTATGTTATGGACCAAACCATTAAAGGCAAAGTTAACCTAAAACTGAAAATTTGGTCACTCCTTTATTTGATTTATTTGATTCAAAACTGTCTGACTTACTTTCTTCACAAGAGTAGATGTTTTAAAAAAAGCTTGAAACTTGTAACCATTGACTTCCAAAGTATTTTTTTTCTACTATGGATGTCAATGGTTACAGGTTTTTAACTTCTTCAAAGTATCTTCTTTTGTGTTCCACAGAATAAAGCTCATAAAACCCATGAAGGTTTGGAATTAATTTTGGATAAACTGTCCCATTAGTTTGGTTCATGTAATTATGTTTTATGCTGGTATATGATTTGTACTGAAAGACAAATTAGACATCTTAAACTTGACCAATGTAATCAATAAATCAATCAATGAAATCCATGAATTTCAAGAGTTTCTTATTAATCTTTTGACGCATACAATCGCAGTGATCCGTCTGGGACCCTGGACCCTGAGGACTACGAATTTGATGAGAATGTATAGTGTGTTATGTCATCAGCTGCTAAATTCAAATCTGTCTCCCATGTCGGCTTGCATTTAGTCATAAAAACACATTTTTGGTGTTTTCATAACAAATTATATACTTTTTAAGTTTCAGATATTTAAATACACGTAATTCCTACTAAACCAAACAAATGGTTTGTAAAAATACACAAATAAGTAAATACATAGCATAAATTTTAAACATGATATTTGAATATTGATAGCATATACTGTATGTCTCATTCAAATTGAACTCTAGTGGTTTGCTCCAATTTTACTAAATAATTTTTTGCATAGTAAAAAAAGACAATTTATATAATAAAAGGAGTGACGTCTAAAGGGTTATGTGTTCAAACCAAATTCAATCAATTAATCAATCAATCAATCAATCAATCATTAAAGAATAGTATCATATGCATGCAATATTTTATTTGTTATGTTTTTTATGTAATTTGTTAAAGAATTGCCCTATAAAAACAATAATAATTGCCTTATAACAATTACCTTATAAAATAAATAAAATAAAACAAGTCAATCAACTAATAATATTAATGCAGAGGTATATAACATCTTATGACACAGCGCCAGCAGTTTTTTAAGGACTTAGTTGTGGCATTGTCTGGCTCCTTTGTTCATTGAGGACAGTCCATCTTACAGGGCACTGATAGAATCTAACAGACAGAATACATTTTCCTTTCAGATGAGGCCACACTTCTTCCATTTCCCAGGTAACAAAGGGGATAAAGGACTGCATCATTTATAGACTGTGAGAATTCACACAGAAATTGTCAGTTGAGAGATTTCAAGCCAGCACAGAGAGAGGGAAAGAGAGAGAGTCTCGTTTCCAACATCGCCCAAGAGTGAATCAATCCATCACACTGACAAGGTCTGCATTTCAGATTGTTCTCTGTACACAAGGGATCCAGAAAGATAGTTGAATACAATTACAAAATGCTGTTAAAGGAACAGACTTTATTGCTCTGACGAAAAAAAAAAAGACTGTTGTAAGACCATCATTCTAAAATTGCATGTTACAATATTTACATGCTGGTCAGCTCGATGTGCATGGTGCAATAAATAATGTCTATCAAACTTCTAATAAAAACTTAACATTAAACTTCAAATATACCTAAACTGTAGTGCCTCGAAAGCAGCTTTTCCAATGTATGGTGTGAACAGAATGAAGACCATGACATTTGTGTAGCTCCTCCCCATTTTGTAAAATAACCAACAGCATGTGGTTTATATCACAGCTCTGCCACTCAGAGTTGAGCTAAAATGCTTTGACTCCTGACAGCTGAAGCCTATAACAACAATAATTAAATATATAATTCAAAATCTGTTCTATTTTGAATGTCCTAATGCATTCTGACTAAGACAGTATAATAATTTAAGGTGTTCATTAATTAATTTTCAGCCGCTTATCCATGGCCGGGTTGCGGGGGCAAGAGTCTTAGGAGAAAACCCCAGACTTCCCTCTCCCCAGACACTTCCTCCAGCTCCACCGAAGGGAACTAGATGCGTTCCCAGGCCAGCCGAGAGACATCCCTTCAGTGTGTCCTGGGTCTTTCTCGAGGCCTCCTCCTGGGGGGACATGCCTGGAACACCTCCCTAGGTAGGCGTCCAGGAGGCACCCGAAACAGACACCCAAGCCACCTCAGCTGACTTCTCTCGATGTGGAGGAGCAGCGGCTCTACTCCGAGCTCCTCCCAGGTGACAGAGCTCCTTACCCTATCTGTAAGTGTGTGTCCTGCCATCCTGCAAAGGAAACTTATTTCGGCCGCTTGTATCCGAGATCTTCTTGCTTTGTTAATATTCCTTTTATGTTCATCTTTAATGCTATAGTCCATAGATTGATCAATAACACACTATACCACATCATATGGTTATAATCAGTGCTTAATGAATTAATTGCGGGGTCCCAGAACAGATCGGGGTAACGGATCCAGCATTTTACCAGAGAATGGAAAGGTGTCGCGAACGAAAGTGAGCGGGGTGGGGAGTCGCGGAAGAAAGTGAAAGTGAACAGCGGACAGGGGAGGAGGGCAGTTGAATAGGGGAATCTGTAAAATGAGGTGCTGGATCCAATTTCAGAAGTGCCGGATCCGGATCCAGCGTGTTCCGGCACAAATTAAGCCGTAGTTATAATTATAACATACTGCAAAAGCACTCCCTATTTATTTGTCTGCACCAGATGCTTCTTGTTTCTGCAAAAACATTGCACGATTCTGAATGTGCTTCACCAGGTAGGTGGGCTTGACAATCCACCTGTATGAGACTGTACCTTTCCTTATGCACCAGAAAACTTTTTATATCATATCGCATATATTGCTGCTTTCTCATGATTTTAAGTGTTTATTTTATCCTCATCTGTGAGTCAATTAAGATAATAGCATTTGCTAAATGTATACATGTAAACACACTTCAGTTACAATGTGACTAAATTAGAAGTCATCCCTGACTGAGTTCAATTTGTGTTTACTTTTAGTACAACTTTAGCCTAATTAAGGTCATCAAAAATCTTTGTTTACACAAATATTACATTAATCTTGTGCAATTGAGTATTGTCCAAGTAGTTTTACTGCTTATCTATTTCATTTCAGGGAAACTTGAAGTTTGCAATAGTAGTATTACCATCCCCAGGTCCACTGGGAAAGGATGAAGTGCTTTTGCTGGCAGATATATTGTTTAGTGGCTATGAAAACAAAAAATCATTGCACAGCTGTAACAGAATCCCTCTGTCATTGGTAAACAAACTCTAAAACCAACTTTGAGTTAAATGTGATGGCATCCAAGACCACGCCATTTTACAGATTTAAGAGCCCCATGGTGGGGTGTTGTTTTTTTGTTTGTTTTTGTGAGCTATAGACTTTCTAACAGATAAACAAACTGTCATATAAGAGTGGATGCTCTTTGAAGACTTTTATTTTTTTTTCATATTATATTATATTATATTATATTATATTATATTATATTATATTATACATTCATTTCCTTCGGCTTAGCCACAGCGGAATGAATCACCAACTATTTCAGCATATGTTTTATGCAGCGGATGCCCTTTCAGCCACAACCCAGTATTGGGAAAATCACCCATGTACACTCATTCACACAGAAACACACACACACACACACACACACACACACACACACACACACACACACACACACACACACACACACACACACACACACACACACACACACACACACACACACACA
>CAIGQZ010000690.1:13904374-13922766 GCA_903798205.1 Danio tinwini
TCTTCTTAAGTTGCCTTAAGAAAAATAGGCGCTGGTGAGCCTTCTTGACCAGGCTGGAGGTGTTGGTGGTCCAGGAAAGGTCCTTGGAGATGTGGGTGCCCAGGAACTTGAAGGATGAGACAGGCTCGACTGCCATCCCATTGATGTGGATGGGATCATGTGAGCTTGTTCGTCCCTTCCTGAAGTCCACAATGAGCTCCTTGGTCTTGTCGGTGTTAAGGAGCAGATTATTGTTGGTGCACCACATGGCCAGATGCTGTATCTGGATCACACAACGTCCAATTTTCCAAAAAAAAAACCTGAAAAAAACTGATTCATTTGACCACAGTACACATTTTCACAGTGTGGTGGTCCATTCCAGATGCCTTTGTTGACGGCGCTTCTGGACACTGTTAACATAGGGCTTCCTTTTGGCACAGTACAGTTTCACTGACAGTTGTGGATGTAACTACGTATTGTGGTACTTGACAAAGGTTTACCAAAATAGTTTTGAGCCTACAGATTCCTACAGATTCCTCAAATCTTTTAATTATGTCATGCACTGTTGAAGGTGAAACATCTGAATGTCTTCCTATCTTTCTTTGAGAAATATTGTTTTTAAACATTTTAATAATTTTCTCACATAGTTGTTGTCAAACTGGCATTCCTCGGCCCACCTTAGCTTCTAAAGGAAAATACCTTTCTTGGATGCTGCTTTTGTACCAAATCATGATTACAATCACCTGTTGACATCACCTGTTTCAAATCACGTCATTATTTAACCAATTTAACCTAAACCAGATAAGAACCTGATTACTAGCCCTAAATTGCTCGTCACAACTTTTTTTGGAATGTGTTGTGGTTTGAAGGACAATGGCAAAGTATACATTTTAACATTATTTTACATTTAAAATAAATTAAAGCAACACTTGGCATCCATTTTTTGGATTTTTAATTACTACTCAAGTGGGTCAAAAAGCTTAGCTACTTTAGGGTTGAATATGCATGCATTCTATAATACATAATACTTTCAAAACAAATGGCATGCAATTAATTGTAAGAAAAATATACACAAATTCCACACATTTTACTTCCACACACTTTACCTTCACAAGGAGCCATTTGATTTTTAAACATGCCAGTCTTTATTTTTTTATCATTCAGACATCAAAGCACTAGCAAGGCCATTTGCTGTACAATTATCTAGTCTGATCACAGCCATCTTCCCAATACATCCAAAGTTGGATTAAAATCTAGCTTTTTTAGTTCTTCCACAGCAACAAACCACTTTAGTGGTGACATCCTTTGACAGTCACTGAGCCTTTTGGTGTATTCTATTCAGCTGAAATGTGTGTGTAAGGTCAATCACACACTGTAAGACAAAAAAAATACTCTGAGCACTTTTTTTTGGGTGATGGACACTTGCTTCAAGTTCAGTGTCATCAGGGGTTTCTTATTGCAAACTAGGACTAAAGCTTTAGCCTTGTAGTGTGTGCTTGGTTTGAAATTGCAAGAATCATGCTTGACCTCTTTAACTGAAATATCCAAGTCCATTTCAGGGACTATACAGTATATTTGACCCTAGGTCCTGTACCCTGGATACGTAGTGATGGTGTGTGTTTCACTTTAAATTACCACAACAACAAAAAAACTTGAAAAGTTTTAACATAAATTGCTTTACTGCAGAGCAATTATTGGTCACAATCAAATATAAGTGTCTCTGTCATTTGATTGTGGATCTACTGAATAGGCTGTCAACAATCAAGTATTGATTTTGAAGATGTTGGAAACTATAGTTTGTAAATATGCTTGATAAGGCTTCAGTACTGTACAGTATGTGCAGGAGAATAAAGAATGTTTTGATGATGATAGTAAAATCATCTGCTCAAAACCTTCCAAGTGACAAAGTCAAACAAAGTATGAAGTAAGAAAGTTTTGCTACAGTTTATGTGTCCGTGCTGCTTAAAAATCAAATTTGTAATAATGATTGGTGAAACATTCATACATTTATGGGTTAATGAGACTCAGGGTGTGAAGTAGAGCAGACAGTGTACCATTTTTTCTTCAGTCAGGCTTATAGTTCTTAGTCCTCCTACAGCAAGAGTGAATGAACACCTAAATAGCCAGCGGTTGGTTTTTCTAATGCTATTTTATCTTGCTGACTAATCTAATATTCACTCACAAGTAAAGGTACTGAGTTTCTATGGAAAGGAAAGCAATCTGATTATATGGTAAGTGACTCCCCTATGTCTGACGGGGTCTGTCACTTTCCAAGAAACATGGAGCCATTTCAGCTCTTTTGAACCCACTAGTGTTTGCTGCTGTCTTGGGAGAAACCCTCAGAGAGCCAGGCATCATACAAACTATGAACTAGTGTGGTTATTGAATCTGCAGCCCTCTGATTCAATGCTCTGGGAGGCAGATGATATTTATGAGTCTGCTTTTTGCCATTTCATTACTTTTTCAGTATATTTCCGTACAGGAAGCATGTCTGCTGTGTGGATGTCGACTGAAATCAACTTCATTGCATCAGTTTCACCACAAACACAACAAAATGCTGCTCAATATTTAATTCACATGGATAATTCTTCATATGGAACCGCAAAAAGCAAAGTAAAGGCTAAATGTGATGCATTTAAGCTGGTTCCTCTGGAGTTGTTTGGAAATATGTTGCCGTGTGGCGCCAGAAGGGAACTGGGGACTTACTGCAGTGTGAACCTGAGGTTCTTTGAGTTTTAATGGAACAAGTCAGTAGGATCCAGCACCTAGTGTGATGACCTCTGATGATGTGCATTGGAGCGTGGTGTTGTCATAAGCTGATCTTCAGAGATCCCACAGTGCTCATCCACGCTGACCTGTCCTGTCTCTGCACTCAGTCTGTCTGAGCAAGAACTAATGTACTGATGAATAGTTTCAATGAAAGCTGTGAAACGGAAAGCTGAAACTTCTTCAAACTTCACTACTGCTATTACAGCAAGTGTGACTATGGTAAAGCAATTTCTTAATATCTAATGATTTAATTGATCAATTTAGCCCAACTGTGTGTTAGTGTTTAAAGGTAATATTTATTTATTTTTTATTTTTTCAAATATTACAATGGGTCACACTTTATTTTGATGGTCTGTTTGTTGAATTTAGGTTACATTGCATCTACAGTGAATCCAGAAAGTATTCATAGCGCTTCACTTTTGGCATATTTTTTTATGATACAGCCTTATTCCAAAATGTATTAAATTAATTTATTTCCTCTAAATTCTACACGCAATACCCCTTAATGACAATGTGAAGAACGTTTTTTGAAATTGTTGCAAATTTATATATATATAAACCTGAAAAATCACATGTACATAAGTATTCACATTTGCTCAATACTTTGTTGTTGCACCTTTTGCAGCAATTACAGCATCTTTTCTACAAAATCTTTTTGAATATGATGCCACAAGCTTGGCACACCTGTGTTTGAGGATTTTTGGCCATTCCTCTTTGCAGTACCACTCAAGCTCTGTCAGGTTGGATGGGAAGCAACGGTGTACAGCCATTTTCAGATCTATCTAGAGATGATTTGTCTTAGCTAGTCAGTTAATTTAGTTTTTTATTTACTTCGTTTTTTTTTTTTTTTTGTTAATTTATGTTGTAAGTAGCACCTTGGTCCTGGAGGAACATTGTTTTATTTTACTGTGTACTAAATACAGTAGTCAACATTTGAAATGGATCATCAACTTTTATCAAAGCTGTCCTAAAACTATTAACATACCAAACTATAACAACCTCCATTCTTGTCAAAAAATATATATATACTTGATTGATCCACTTCTATATGTGGTTGCAACAACAATAAAAAGCCTACTTGTCATGACTTGAATGTGTTCACAATGTGTTCTCAAATGTCATTTAGTAGCTTAGCCAGTTTGAAGCTAATGTTGCAATCAGGCAGAAAAAGAGGGTTTTAGTCAGTGTGGCTGACATGTGGAGAAGTGCAAATATATATAAAAAATATGA
This sequence comes from Danio tinwini, assembly GCA_903798205.1. Classification (NCBI taxonomy): domain Eukaryota; kingdom Metazoa; phylum Chordata; class Actinopteri; order Cypriniformes; family Danionidae; genus Danio; species Danio tinwini. The sequence goes on from CAIGQZ010000690.1 coordinate 13,908,353, forward strand.
TGTATGCAAATTTGTTACAAACAATTTTTGTGATGAATTTAAACCAACAAATACATTTTTAGCAAGGTTCAACTTAATTTGTTTGTTTAAACTTATTAAGCCCAAAAAAATTGTTTCCAACCACTTTATCAGAAAAAAAAAAGTAAATCCAAGGAATCATCTTTGAATATATATATATTCAGTTTGGGTGTTTGAAGATGTTTTTGAGTTGAACATATGCCTGATTTTTAATACTGCTAAAGATGACAACAGTGCTTTAGAAACATTGCTTTTAGTGCTGGATAGAATGTAATTGGCTATCAGGGTCTTTATTTCATCAAGTGGATTAGATAGTTCTCAAAGTAATTCCAATGATATTGCTCTGGTAAGTCATTATTGTTAAAGATGTGAAGTGGATTTAGATATTCTTATAGAATCAGAACAATTATTAAACCTTGGTTTAGGACTAGGAAAAATATGAGGATTCTGAGCCTCAAGGGCTCTCTTAAAAAAAGGCATATTACAAATTACACAATATATATTTTGAGCCCAATATAATTAATATATGGATATTAATATTTAAAATAAGAAATACATATTTATAAGGCTATTATTTATTAACTTCCTATGTTATTTAAACTTGAAATAAGGCCACATTACTGAGAAATATATATTCTTCTTGCAATGTGGACCATTTTTATGTTCAGCTTAAAATAAGTTGGTCAACTTACTAAAACAAACAAAAAATATACACATTAATGTAAAGTTAATTGTAAGTAGAAAACAAAATTTTAGAATAGTAAAAGTCATATTTAATTATTTTTTTCTTATTTTACTACAAATACCATGGTTAATCTATACTAGCAAAACCATGGGGAATTTGTGATTATCATAATTTAATCATTATAACCATGTTTTCTTTGTTTTTATTTATAACAAATCTAACAACAAGTTGTTGTAACAAGTTGTTTCTCATTTACTTTTGTAAAACACTGTAAACACCCACAATCTTGACCAGCACTGCAGTGTCTCAATATGTGACCGCTTTCCCTGCATTCAACATCTCAATTAACAAACTCACAAAAGACATGTGAACGTTTATGATGACGTTGATTTTTTACAAATGAGTTAAGCACACATTGCTTTGCATCTTATAAGCACAACCAAGCCTTAAAAATACACTCTGGACCATCCTTTTTATACTTTGAAATTATTATTTAATTACTTACTAGATTATTTCATGTTTGCTAATGTTGTTAAAATAACTGTGTCATTTGCCTCTCTTGTAACATTTACATCTGTAGGTATGAGAGAAGCAGTGTGGATAGATATGTGAATGATGTATGCTTGACTCCCGATATAAATATTATAGCATGTAGTGCAGACAAATCATTATCATAAATGACCCTGACACTTGTGGTGAGTTCTGCTGCTTCATATTGATGAACTACTCACTATAAAGGATAGACTTGTTAAAATAGTGCTACAGTTGACAGTGTGTCTCTCGATCCAGCTGAAACAAAGCCAGTGTCCATATTTAATGTTTAAATCTTAACCTATTTTAAATCTGCAAGAGATCACAAACATAAGAACTGTTGTTAGAATCCTACAAATGCACTAAATGATTTAGCCAGTCCATGACACACTCAAAAAAAGATGGGCTGTATTTTGCCAATGTTCGACAAATATAGACAACCTTAACAGTTGGGTTATTTTTACAACTACAGGTCTCATGAAGTGCTTTGACATGTGCATTTTTTATTCAGTGTTTGACAATCTCAACTGAAACATGAAGAGAGGGTGGGACATAGAGTAGCTCCTTGCCTTAAAATTGCATTTTGTTTTATCACAGCTCTGCCAGTGAGAGTGGTTGAGCTCAAACGTATCACATGAAAAGCAAATGAAAGTGTCTTGAAAAGGGTTGGGGCATGTAAGATATTAGAGAGCATTTGATTGGTCAAGATTGGATGAGGAACTGAAGTATGAAGTGACGTGGAAAAAAATAATTGATCCATTTGGGCGGAAGTGACCAACTGCAAGCTTTTGATGTTTGTCTCAATTTTATATAATCCAAACGTGACTTTTGTCACTGAGTTGTTACATGGATAGCAATAATTCAATTTTAATACATTAAAGATAATACTCTGTTTAAGAGTCTACCACGTAAACAGTGTTTTATGATTACCGTAATCCGACTAAAGACATAATTGAACTAAACAGAACCTATAGCTACGTTTCCATCCACCTATTTTTATGCACATTTTTGATATGCACATAAAAAATGGTTGATGGAAATGCCAAGATGTGCATTAATTTTGAAAATGCATATTAAAAAAAAAACATATGCACATAACTGAGTAGGATAAACTTTTTATTTTGATAAGAAAAGATGAGCTTAAACTATGATTGAAACACTTTTACCGAACAAGTTCCTGTATGTGCATTAAAAAAGTCATGTGATTTTGTTATAAGAGATCATGTGAAGATAAAAATGTCTGTAATTGGACAAACCAGCAGGCTGAGCAAATTGTAAAACATCTAAAATGTTGTTTTGGTCATTCTAAAACGCCTTAACTGTTTCAGTATTAGTGTTTATTTAGTATTAGTATTATAAATTACCTCCAGAACTGTCGAGCATCTGTGCTCTGTGTCTCATGCCTTCAAATGTCACCACGCATTCACTGCATGTCGGCATTGTCTTCTGAGGTGCAAGTCTTTTATTAAATAAGGAAAAGATTAACGCAGCTTGTCCTACCACAGCAAATTCCATTTTTACTGTTGACATTTGGCGCCAGTTAATCAGGAAGTGACCATGTTATTTGCTTTGACTCATTGTATGGAAGCGCTGCTTTATTTGGCATTAATAAAATGTTCCTGAATGAAAGTGAAACTGCCGAACTGCATTTAAAGTCAAAAAACAAAAAAATTAAACATAAGAAATTACATGAAACTCAGGAGGAAATGTGGATAATGTGGTGACGCAATGATGGTAATCGATCTATGTGCTATAACATGTAAAAAGGGATTATGAAAGGAAAGCAACATTCAAAAATCAACTCATGTAAACACCTTAATCATTTTATTGTCTTATTCAGATTAAGGTAAATAATTCGCTTACTGATGTCCATGTAAACAGTCACTGTTTTGAAGCACACTACTGTAACATAGATATCCTTGAACCGAACACTACTCTAACATCTAAAAATATATATACTGTATTTTATTTTCACAGGACCTAACTGTTGGGATTTTCTATATTTGGCACAACATTAAATAACAACCTGGATTTTTTTAGAATACTTTGCTGCAATAATAATTTCACAGGTGATTTTACAGGTAAGTCCTAAGAAGCAAAACTTAACATGATTTTGTTTCCCCACTACATACTTTCATTTGGCCTTGGAAATATAACATATATATGAATACCACCGTATTACTTTAATTAGAAAAAGTAAACCCACAATAATGTATTTTGTTTAACAGTCTGAAATAAAAGAAAATGAAATAAAACTATTTTACAGTATAACAAACATCTCTTTCAGTGTTGCTCTTTCTACTCAGGTAACAACAAATATAATGTGTGGAATGCACAATAATATTTCCAGTGCTTTTTTTTTTGTCATTATGACACAGCATTTTTTATTGTTTATTTTTTGCATTAATTTTTTATCCGACATCTGTTTTATGTTGCAGCTGCTTTGAATCTCACTTGAAGCATTTTAAATAGTACAGAATACATATTGATGTATTCTTATTCCTTATGCCCTTTGAACTGCACATACATATTCCCATCAGACTGGAGACCAGTTTGTATGGCACTAACTCAATAATTTCAATTACAGCTTCAATGCCAAAGATTTGGTGTTAGTGATATTTAACACTAACATGCAGCCTAAGCAAGTCTGTGACCTTTTGTCTTCTAATAGTGGATTTATGTCCATAAAGATTGAACACACTGATTAATAACATACTGTAATTTATCAGAGGTCATAATCAGCCATTGCATCCAAGGACAGAAAGCATTTGACAAAGAACCAAGTAGCAGGAATAAACTTTCATAAACACCCATGCTGCAACAGAAGACAAAATGAACAAGCAGAATTTCACTCTCCCCCCAGTGATTTCAACAAGAGTCACTCTAGCTGCCACCCCTTTGTTTGTGGTGTTGTGCACAGATGGACTAGTTGATGGAATAATAACAACGTATTTCTTGTTTATGAGCATGGTTTTCAACCCAAAATGAGACAAAATCACTGGCTTTATGCAGAGAAGCCGGGAAAGCTTTGTGTATTGTTGGCAGTGACATTATTTTTTGCCTTTTATTATCACTTATGTTGTTTTGATGTGGCAGCCAGGAGGCAGACCTTTGATGAATACCCTTTGTTTTGATATGAGAAGATAGATTCCCATGAGAGAGACACGAGAACTGGGGAACAGAGAGCTGTTTGTGTGAGTAAGAGGCAAAGAGATGTGCTCACTGTTGTTTTGTTGCCTTCAGCTGTCAGTATGGACACTCATAGATGTAAAAGCAGAGAGACCACAAAGATAGAGAGAAATGCATCTGCAGTTTGTTTTATGAGGGGGTTTTTGTCAACAAAAAGTGTGGTTGCAGTCATATAGTTTTTGATGCAGGTTTGTGAGACCCGAAGACAGGAGAGTCAAGGGAAATCAGGGAACCTAAAGGAACAGATCACCTCAAATGAAAATTCTCCTGTCATTTATTCAGACTCATGCTGTTCCAAACCTGGATCCCGTTTGTTTTTTGACTGTGAAATACAAACAAAATAGTTTCCCCCATTGCTGTTTTCTGTATGATGGTGTCCATGTGTTTCATGGGAAAACATAAAATGACAAATGTTTTGTAATATCTAAATTATATAATTTTTGTTTGTATGACTCTGCTTGTCTCTGTCTGCCAGACTGTCAGTCTGGGGGGTTTGGAGACTCTGCTGGTAACATTGTCAAATGTTTTGTTGTTCCATTCATTTTCAAGTAGTCATCGCTGCACCTCAGTTACCTCCAAGTGAGATTGATTGCACTGCAAGTAGGCTGGGTGACCTCCAAGTGGGTGGGCTAGGTTTAGGTTGGATGTAGGTGTAGTAGACAGTAATAAAACATAACTGGTTACTGTGAGGTTGGGTTTAGAGTTGGGGTAGGTGTAGATTCCTAAAACACAATATATTAGACCCTGTGTCATGTACAAGGCATTAGACAAATGAAAACTCCAGGTTTGTAGCCCACTTGGAGCTCGAATCTCACCCACTTGGAGCTGGCTCCAACCTCCGTTTATACCCTTCCTGTCATTTTTGTGGCTGCAGAATCTGATAGCTTTTATAGTAATCAGTGTGAGATTTCTTAATTGCATAAAAAAACGTCAAAAAGTTTTAATACAACAAGTCAATAAAGTCACTTAATTTGTAACCAACTTCACTGAAAAAAACAAATAATCTGGCAAGACTCTTAAAGGGCACATACTTTAACCCCATTTCAAGATTTAAGCAAAGTCTTTTGTTTCTCCAGAAGGTTTCTGTAAAGTTTCAGTTTAAAACACACATTAGATTATTTATTATACCTTTCAGAAGTTTGTAATTTTCAGCTCAGAGCATCTTGTAGCTGTTTTTGTTGCCTGTGCCTTTATTGCTAGTTATCTCCACCCACCATTCCCACGTGCCTGTCAGAGTGTGCTTTAATCTCCGGCTGCATCAGATAAACAGCACAGTGACAGACATGAAGGAAGCAGATCCCACGTAAAGTTTGTGAGAAATACTACAGTAAGAACTTTTCCAATGATTTTTTGATGTAAAGATGGTAAAATCGCTGTAATTCATTACAATCATGCACTTTTTGGTAAAGTGGTTTTAAAAAGGTTTTAAATACCTTTTAAACTTGTAAAACTCATTCCTGATCACATTTGATAATGATTAATTAACACAGAGAGTTGAACAGATCTTTTAATCCCAGTTGCTTTGCGCACGTCCTGTCTTGTTGATATGATTATACTTGTTACAATGGAGATATGTTAATATGTGGCTGGCAATCAATTTGGTAGGCGGGCAAACCAAACTCCTACAACACGTTGCGTTGGGCCTCAACATAGGAGGGATTTTAACGTCAGGACATTTAAAAAAAGAGAGACTTGTTGTCTTTATATCACTCCAATATGACTGTGGACACACTATACCTACACACAGTTCTGTCCAAACAGCTTCCAAAAGATGAATTTCATCATAGGTGCCCTTTAAAATACTGACTTGAGAGAGAGAGAAAGAAAGAAAGAAAGAAAGAAAGAAAGAAAGAAAGAAAGAAAGAAATGGATCACTGTAACCATGTCCCTGCAGGTGATTTATAAAGTGAAATGTCTGAAGTGGATGTATGTATGTACGGATGTATGTACAGGTATAACAAAACAAACAAACAAACAAACAAACAAACAAACAAACAAACAAACATTAAATAAATAAATACATGTTATCTTTTTTAACCTGATTAACTGTGGCTAAATTTGACATTAAATTGTTTAAAAACAAAATGTATGTATTTGTTAGTAAAGACCTGTTTGAAGACCTGTTTGCACCTGATGCCTTTTTTTCACATTTTCTCTGATCAGATAGCTGTCTGAGTTGTTAAAATGATTTAATTTACATTTGGCCACATAAATGTATGATTTTACCTGCCCATTAATGAGATGTGTTACAGGTGCATGATGCATCTCTGTTTTTTGTTTTTTTTATGCATTTCATATTAATTTAACATTCCTATTTTAGCGTTTTAGGATTAAATACTAATCAAAAATAGAATGCAACAGACCAACAAAAACAAATAAATAAATGAACGAACGAAACCAGTATCCCTGTCATGTGTTGGTGTTGATAGTGCATGTTGCAGTGCTGCAATATATATATTGTAGCAACTGAAGTTTGTGGGCAACTGGAGCTAATATAACCTAGCAAAACTGTTGAATTAATCTAAAACGGCTAGCAGGGTGCTAGCATCTATGGCGCATAACCTTGTTTTAATACGTGTTAACGAGAACAACACTCATGTCCCATACACCGCACGACTCTGAGTGTCTTGGTTACCAGCAATCTGTCAGAATAAGCAGGTAAGAGGCAGCACTGTCAATTCTCCTTTTATTCTGCCCAAAACATGAACAAACCACTGGGGTGCTTCTTTTACCCACTATTCTTGTTGATGGTGACTGACAATATTTGTATAAACCAAGGAAATATTGGGCTTAAAACACAGAAGCCAACTTAACCACAAACACAGATAAAGTTTATAACAAAACAACCCATGCATTTAACCACTATAACACATAAAACAACTCTAAACCATCTCCCATGATGCACCTGGCTATAGTGCTGTGGGCCAGGTCATTACATCATATATATATATAAAATTTATATTTATTCATTTTTTACATTTTGGGGAGTAACATTAACATATGTAGTATCAACAACTGGATGTATTTATATTTGTCCAATTTTGTCTTGAATCCTGAAGTGATTTGTGTGATCAGATTTATATCTCTCTCGAATGCATTTTGGAGTGCATTTACACTTGACCATTTCACAATTGGATAGTAATACGAACAGAAAAAAAAAAAAAAAAAAAAAAAAAACGCATGAAGTGACCAGGTGTAAACAACCTCATGGATGGCTGCAAACTTAAATTTCATGCTAAGCAGTAGCACAGCTTGAAGTATAACACACCCACTCTGCTTCACTGCCAATTATTTCCCATATATCTACAACACCATTGGATTAGATTGCTGTCAATTTCACAAATCTCAACACCACTGATTAACATGCTGTGAGTCAGTTTTACAGCTCAAACAAGGGAACCATGACTTTTCAGGCTGTTTAGTTGTGCTTACTGTAGTTGTGTTATTTAGCTGCGATATACCATCACCCCTTAAAATAGAAATCATTATGTTATGTTTCTTCCTGGTGTTTCAAAGATTAAAGGAACAATCACTTTCCCTAATAGTCTGCAGTAACGGGGTAAACACTAAAATGTGGACTTTTAATGATGTTATCATTCTGACACTTTAAAGAAGTAGAAAAGTAATTATGTTGAATAAACATGTTTATGCATGGTAGTGGTGGCACACACACACACACACACACACACACACACACACACACACACACACAAATATATTGTTCATGTGTAGTTCTATTTTTGTTATTTTATTGCAATATCTAAAAAGAGGTTCACATTTAAATGAGCTTGTCTTTAATCAGAAAGGAATAACCTAACTGCTTCTTGCCCCCCAATTACAATGAAGCATATACTTGTCCCTGGTTTCATATCAGTAAATGCTAAACAACTGCTAAACAAACAATGCTGTTTGAATAAAAAAAGATATAGAAATAGAGCTACATGAGACATAAAAAATCCCTGACACGAATGAGCAGTCATTACACAGGTTCACTACCGACATTATTACTAGCCATTATTAATAATAACTGACTTCAGTTGATGATGCAACTGAAACATGTGACTGTTTTGCACTGTTTTATAAAAGTAATAAGAAATCAGAAATTGGACACGCCATTGTTGCAGGTTCTAACTTAACTTGTTTTTTACTTACCACATAGATTTGGACAACTTTTGGACATGATATTGGCAGATATACAGTATATTTTACAGTGTGAATGCAATATTTCCCACAGGACTCATTAAGAAAGGGATGCATTTTAAATTGACTAACTTGTATCATATTTCTTCGAATTATGTTGAAGCCAATATTACATTATTGTGCAAACGTGCGACGCTAGCCCACTGCACACCCACTTCTAAACTCTCAAATGGCCGTTCACAGAGAAAACAGCACATTCACAGGTCCTTAAACTGAGATGCATTTTATTGGTCATTTCAGTGACAGCACATCTCATTGCAATGAAACAATCTGTCTCACACTTGATCCCCGTATAATAGATGAAGTGAAATCTTGTCCACGGTAGATGTGTGCGCGCTTTGTGTTTGCCAATAAAGGACACTCAATTCTGCTTTAAACGCTCTTATCATTCCACACACCCAGCCACATTTTATCTAGCAAGGGATTTTTCAAAGTTTCCACTGAAAAGGGCAAACTTGGTAATGAGACAGCAAGCATTTTAATATTTATGAAGGAACGAAGGCATAGCTTATTGGTAATGCCACTATAACTGAACTTTCATTTTGAGTTTTCCCCCATCAACAGTCGAAGCCACTTTATTGGCTTTGTATTATACAGTTACAAATAAAATGCTTGATAAGCATCTTAACCTTATGTCTGTGAGAAGACCCCATAAAGAAACACTGTAAAAAAAATGGCTGTGATTTTAACAGTAAAAGAAGCTGTAAAAAGTTATAGTAAAATATATTTTACCTGGTAAAAAAAAAAAAAAAAAGTTTAATTTATATAAGGCGAATAACCATAAATTGACTTGACACTTGCTTTTTATGTTTTTTTTTTAAGTTGCTATCGTTCTTTTTATTCTTATTTTAAGTATGTACATTAGATTAGAGTTTTATATTACATCTGATGTTGATAAATGATGTTTACTGCATTACTTCAGTGTACCATGATGGTAGTGTAAATGACTTGCTCTAGATATTAGTATGTTTCTCTTTTTCTGTTTTTTGTCAGAATGTTGGCTCATCATAAGATTTTCCCATCACCACCTGCATTTGGTGGTGTTTTTGTATGAGTTGTACAAAAGGTACAACATAGAGGTTAATACATCAAAACTTTGTCAAATTAAATGAAATATGGTATTTTATGGAAATATGGTATTTTGTACATTTAAAATGATAATTTTTTATCACAATAAATTCATAAGATTAAAGGTGCAGTAGGTGATCGAAATGGTTACTATGTACTGTAACCCTCGTTCCCGAGGGCGGAACGGAAATGCTATGTGGAAACTTCTACTATGGGGATTTCGTCAGAAGCCAATAATCTGAAAGAGTAATAAAACGGGCCAATGAAATGCCAATGAGTTGGAAGCGTCAGCGTGCACAGCTGACAACAGTGACAATCAATATTGTATAAAGATGCTAGCCGTGCAACATTTTCTGAGTCACCTTTTCTAGCTGTAGAGCCTTTTACAGCTAACAGCTAAGGGGCAATCGCTGTGGCAAAGGAACATAGCATTTCCATTCCCCCCACTTAGGGAACGAGGGTTACGTAGTAACTGTTTCGTTCCCCAGTGGGAGGCAAACTTTAATGCTATGTGGAAACTTCCACTATGGGGAAATGTATGGAAAATGGCACATCGTTTGAACCTTACCATGTCACTGGTGAGAGGATTGCCAGGCTAAGCGTGAGTGTGCCACCTCACCAGAGGAGCAGCCTTCGAACGTGCTTCCTGTCCCTAACTTACCTCACTTATCTGAGAAGCTTTAAAGGCTTAGATTTATTTTTCGGGAAGTTGTAAAAATGCACCTAGTTTACTTTAGGAATTTAAGATACGACAGTACATTGGGAAAGCATGCAGTCCCGATAGGAAGGATGCTGCGGAGGCCATCTGCTGCCCAGAAGAGGAGACTTGTTGGCAAGAAAACATATGGACTAACCCTGAAAAGGGTGAGTACACATATGAAGGATGGTTAGCGGGGAGGGAAGACATGAGCCCACCTAAGAGGGGGACTAAACCGCTAAACCGTGGCTGAGTGAAACATATGGGATTGCACATAGCAGGCACCTATATCCAGAATGCAAGCTGAGCAGCGGGAATGCCAACAATGTAATGGGCCAAGCACCTGACTCCTCCCCTGAGTCAGATGCTGGGGGCCTCGGAGGAACTCTGCAGGGTTCTCCAAACGAGGAACTCAGCTGACAGAGAGAGAAAGCACACGTATCTTTGTGTTAGAGAGAAAGCCGCAGCAAGGGAAGGCATAGCATCCCAGACTGGCAGTGTTTGGGCTGTCACATATGGGGAAGGGAAAAAATAGCCATGAGGTCAGCAGCCTGCCATTGAAAAATACCATTGGTTGTTGTGGATCCCGGCCCTCCACCGGGGAAAGAGCAATTTTTCCTTTCTCCGGATGGCCCGTTTCAGGCACGTTTCGCGGTCTGTTTACCGGACTTAGGCAGACCAGATCTTGAAATCGCAGGCGGGCACCCTTGGCGAGGAGCAGTTAATGTGAATAGTTTGGTGGGGGGGATCGGTCTTACGATCCTGCCGATAGATGATTTCAACCACTGCGTCTGACTGCTCCTTCACCGCTATGAATTCCTGGGTGAATTCACCGATGGTGTCACTGAACAGACCACTGTGGGATATGGGTGTATTAAGAAAGTGAACTTTGTCAATATTACGCATGTCAGCCAAGTGTAGCCAGAGGTGGTATTTCTGGACCACTAATGTGGCCATCGTGCTTCCCGGTGCGCAAGCCTGGGTCACAACCACCCTCGTGCAGCTGGGTCAGTGCCTGCACTTGGTACTACTGGTAGGTGGCCATAGCATGCAAAGCGGAAGCAGTCTGGCCTGCAGCTGTGTAATCTCTGGCCGCGAGGGATGCAGATAACCTACACTCCTTGGACGGGAGACGAGGGTGACCCCGCCACGTAAAGGCACCACATGGGCATAAATTGACCGCTATGGCATGATCAATCTGGGGAATCGACTTGTATCACCTGGTTACTCTGCTGTCAAGGGTGGTGAGGGCGGAAGTGCATGCAGATCGGGCAGAGAAAGGTGCCCTCCAAAACTGCATAAGCTCACTGTGCACTTCTGGGAAGTGGGGAACCGGAGGCTTAGAAGAACTTGCCTTCATTTTAGCCTCCACATAACACCCATCTAGTCGATCCAGCCGCGGGGCTGGAGGATGAACCATGTCCAGACCCACGGCCGAAGCAGCCCGGGAAAGCACGAACATCATGTCTGCTTCTAGATCCGACACCGCACTCACTACCCCAGAGGGAGGGAGAGTGTTTGAATCCTCATCAATGACAGCCCACCTTACAATGCAGCGATGGACATCTGGTCCTCGGTATCATCAAGTTAGAGGGCGACCATCCGAGAACCGAACGCTTCTTGGATGGAGTGCATAGAGAAGCGAGAGGTCCGCAAGTTCGAAGGTGGCACGGCTGGCATCTTTATACAATATTGATTGTCATTTCTGTCAGCTGTGCACACTGACACTGCAAAGTCATTGACATTTCATTGGCCGTTTTATTACTTATTCAGATGATTGGTTTCTGACTAAATCCCCATAGTGGAAGTTGCCACATAGCATTGAAGTTCCCCTCCCGCTGGGAAACTGTCTAAATGGTAACCGGTTAGCATAATATATTTTAAATACAATTCCTCCCTTGCCAATCAAAGCCGCACCTCTTGAAATCACAAACACACACATTAAAGATGATAGTAACCCACTAAATCATATCATTCGGCAATTAGAAAACTTTATATTTATTTTAAGGCTGTCAATATTAGCGCATTAACGCACGTGATTAATTTGAAATATTTAACGTGTTAAAAAAAATTAACGCATTTATCGCAGTTGCAGTTTTTTTTTAAATTTCCTGTTGTGGTGGACGTGTGTTCAGGGCCGGGCACACCCAAAGAGGCGACCTCCTCACTTTCATCCGCGACACCCACCCCTCCCTCCCGGTCCTAACTTTTAACCGCAAACCGGTAAGTTTCTATTTCACTTTCGGGTTGAGGGCGATGTGATCAACTTTTGTAAAGCGTCTGCTTCACGTTGATGTGTCAGAATCCTTGATTGAGAAATAAAGCCATACTTTAAAACGCTTAGTTTAAGCAAATTTGATTCGATCGTGCGTGTTGATCTGAAGGGAGTGCGCTGTTCTCTCTCTCACACTCTCTCTCTCTGTGTGTGTGTGTGTGTGTGTGTGTGTGTGGTCCCCGATAATGTCAATAGACTGGTCTGTCTTAGCAACTGGTTAAATCGTCACCTTACAATTATAAGGTTCTGTCTGACATTTTTGTCAAAATTGAGTTATTGACATATTCTTATTAAATGACAACTTATTTACATTATGGGATGTTTTTTTATAAGTTGTTTACATTTTAAGACCTTTTATAAAAACAAAAACAAATGTTACACACATGCTGTTTGCTATGGAATGCAAAAACTTTGAAGCTCAATATCTCAAAATCATTCAGAACGCAGAGAGAACCTTATAATTCCAAGGTGACGAAACGTTAAGGAGGACAAAGCTAAATTGTTTCTACTTTATAATTAATGTTCTCAACTCGCAATACAACTTTACACTAAATACAATTGTTTGTATTCAATACTTTATTATTATAATTTTTCAATTTCTATATTTCCAATGCCTGTATTTAGGATTTTTTTTCGTGATTAATCATGATTAATCACACAAAAAAGTGTGATTAATTAGTTAATTTTTTTAATCAATTGACAGCCCTAATTTATTTATAATGTTACAGTTCTAAATGAAAAACTGTATCATATATAGCACATGTTCAGTTATGTAATTAGCAAGCAAAACTTGTCTCGCTCTCACATGCTTTGTCCTAAAGCAACTACTGTATGGTTAGTTGTTGGCCAGCCGGGTGCAGGACTACACTTATGTTTACTATACTTACTATTTCAGACCAAATATTCAAAGTAGCATGGTAAACAAGAATGAGTGCAGCGTAACTGGTTCTCATTGTTCAATGAATATGTGAATATGTGAACCAATGTGAATATAAAATTTCATATCAGTAAAGCAGGTTAGGCGAAATAACACTATTTACTTATGTTTTGTTAAACTAAATAAAAATCTTTATTATCAATGCTGTACAGGTCCCTTATGAAACTGAAACTAGTCACATCAATTATTCCCCAGAAGATTTCAGTTGCTAAACAACACTTCTGTGCATATAACCCATTTGTAACAACAAAATCTACATAAGCTATGCGTTATTAAAATACTTTTAAAACATAACATTACCTGTATAACATTAAAAGAAATACTTCAGCCATGGTGTGATCCTTTCTCCTGTGTGCAAAAGTAACTCCTGTGTGAACAGTGAACTGCTGTCACTCGTGTCCACGTGAACGCAGCACGTGTGAATGAGCATCGGCGGATCTGCGTGAACAGAGATGTGCAGTTGTACAAATATAGATTTTCTGACAGACAGTTTGGGCTACTTATCAGAATTATGGGAATTATTGGCCCGACAATTTTAATTGGATGACTATTTTTTGTCTTATGCCTTACCCAGAATATAAAATACATATAAATACACGTAGATAATTTACTTTAATCATTACGATTGGAATGTGAAGAGACTTTCAACCAGCACAACAAAAAGACAATCACATTCTACAACTTTAAATGTATCTTATTTTCAACTATATATAACGGGCAAATACAGTATGCAATTCATTTTACAGTTTAGCTGTACAAGTTCTGTGTGTGTGTGTGTGTGTGTGTGTGTGTGTGTGTGTGTGTGTGTGTGTGT
>CAIGQZ010000690.1:13929362-13943778 GCA_903798205.1 Danio tinwini
TTATTTATTTATTTATTTATTTATTTATTTATTTATTTATTTATTTAACAGCACTGCTTTAGGCTTTGTTCATACAATAAACTGTTCTTGTGTTCATATCTACTTCATTTCCTAACACAATTTGTTATTAGTGTTTCTTGTTAAGGCAAGCATCTCTGTTTCTATAAAGCATGCAATTCTGCAAATCGAACAACCTCTAAGTATTAAATTTTAACTAACCTTGTTTCACTCAAATGTTGTTGTTTTTTTTATCTCAATAGACAATAAAATTGCAGGAAATGTACAAAAATCATATCTGAACATGGGTTTAGAGCAGGGGTGGGCAAACTCGGCCCTGGAGGGCCGGTGTCCTTCACAGTTTAGCTCCAACTCTAATCAAACACACCTGCTTAAAGATTTCTAGTGATCTTGAAGACACTGCTTAGCATGTTCAGGTGTTTTTGATTAGAGTTGGAGCTAAACTATGCAGGACACTGTATAATGTAAATAATGTAAATAATAATAAATAATGTATTATTTATAGCACAATATAACACAATAGATGTAGCTTATGTAGTGCAATCAGTGTAGTGTAGTTAATAAGGGTAGCTTGTAAACCCATTAACCAATTTGTGCCCATTTTTTTTTTTTAAATGGTTTCATGCAGGCGACGCAGTGGCGCAGTAGGTAGTGCTGTCGCCTCACAGCAAGAAGGTCGCTGGGTCAGCTGGCGTTTCTGTGTGGAGTTTGCACAAATGTAAAAGAAACAACAACACACACATGCACGCACGCACGCACGCACACACACACACAAAAGGCTTATTAATAATTTAAATGATTAATTAAGCTCCTTAAAATAAATAAATGAATAAATAAATAAATAAAGGACATAATTTAGAAACTGCTATCAATATTGTAATGTAATTTACCAATCACTCGTCACCGAACTTAGTTTTTAAACTTGCTAGTAATTTCTTCATGGACAAATGGAGTGTTTTCACTGTGTTGACAGAGCAGGCTGTTAGTTTGATGTGTGGGTAATGAATGGCTTAATGCAAGCATAATTAAACCCCATGTCTGCAGACTATTCTTTGCAGAAGTTGACTGGACTTGTCTTGCTTGATTAATCTCTCCAGAAAAGATTAACAAACAAACAAACAAACAAACAAACAAACAATTATTTTGATAGCTTTCAATCTACAAATTTGGTCAGAAGTTGTTTAGAATCTACATCACATATAAACTATTCCTATAAACACTCACATAGCCTTCACAGGTCTTCATAAATATCCAGAACACATCTCATATTTCATGAAGCCTCTTTCATTTATTGCTTGTTTTTTTGCTCATTACCAGTAAATGTTAAAGAGTTTGAATGGCACTCTCATGCAGCTTTCAAAGTTTTTTTTTTTACCCTCTGTGAAGCAAAGGGAAATTTGACGGCATGACAAATGAAGGGTTGGTGATACAGCATGATGGTGGCAACAATAACCCTGCTATTACACAGCTGGCCAGTGGCAATCAGAGCACTGCTGCCTTTAATGACAGCAGAGCAGCCCGGATACTTCCCATGACTTCTGCCCTGTATGTGTAAGGTCAGATCCACTTTTCATCCCATGACAGGATTTCATTTTAAACCCAGCATTGAATTCCTCACATTATGAGATTTTATTGATTACTTCTTTTCACCTTGACCTGAGCTGCATTATATGTCAACTGAAGGACATTTTTTGTCCAAGGCTGCTTAATTCGATTAGAAATGTAGCATAAAATTGAATATTGTATGAATTAATTATGAATTATTTATTATTAAATTGTCCCAATGATGTTATTTTAAAACTTCTTAATTTTGTTTCAGTAGTATACTACAATTGGTTTCTGATTGATTTCAAGATCTTTCTGAAATGAATAAGTGTAAAAGTGAAGTGGCCAAGTATGGATGACACATACTCAGAATTTGTGCCCTGCATTTAACCCATTCCACACACAACACACACTATGTGAACACATTTCTGGAGCAGTGGGCTGCCTATAAAACAGTTGTAGGTCCGGTGCCTTGCAAGGTATTACCTAAACCATTCTGAGACTCGAACCTTCAACCTTTAGATCAAATGTCAGCGACGAGATGATTACAAGGTTCTGGACCAGGCCGTATCCTGAGCTGCTGCTGTGGTGGTTATGGTGGAGAGCATGAGACTGATTCCTGTGATGCTCCAAGGACAGACGAGTCTTCGCTGAGGTCCAGCTTTCTGCGCCTAGACTGCAGCTCTGCACAAGACGTTTGGCCATAGGAGAAATAGTCGTGCCCAACTGAGCCTGGTTTCTCTCGAGGTTTTTTAAATTCTTCACTTTCGCCAATTGGTGATTTTTTTTCCTCGCCACTGGCTTGCATGGTTCGGGATCTGTAGAGCTGCGCATCGATGGAATTGCTCTTCAGTTGTTGGACTCTCAGTAGTGATTATTAACCCACACTGATCTGAGCTAAACTGAACTGAACTTAAACACTGAAAACTGAACTGACACTGTTTCAATTCACTATAAACTTCCATGTGAATCTGCTTTGACACAATCTACATTGTATAAGCGCTATACAAATAAAGATGAACTGAATTGAATCAAAAATCCAATGCTTAGGGCATTAGGTCATGGCTTTCCCTACATAAAACACTGTGGTTACTAAAGTAACCCTCGTTCCCCGAGGGGGGGAATGGAAATGCTATGTGAAAAAACTTTCACTATGGGGATTTCGTCAGAATCCAATCATCTGAAAGAGTATAAAAATGGGCCAATGAAATGCCAATGAGTTGGCGGCGTCAGCGTGCACAGCTCTCGTCAATGACAATTAACTGAAGCCCAGCATGTGCTCAGAAACGGCATCTTTTCTAACTGAAGAGGCTTTCACGCTCAACAGCTAAGGGACAATCGTTGTGGTGAAGGAACATAGCATTTTCATTCCCCTCCTCGGGGAACGAGGGTTACTTTAGTAACCAGAGCATTCCCCTTCAGGAGGGGAACTTCAATGCTATGTGGAAAAACTTTCAATATGGGGAAATTTATGGAAAGCGCCACAACAAAAGAACCTTACCACGTCTCCGGTGAGGAGAGCGCCACGCAGCAGCACGAGCGCACCTGCATCACCAGAGGTGCAGTCTTCCAACGTGTCCCCTGACCCTTACTTACCTTACTTACCTTTTCTGGTTTAGATATATTTTTCGGGAGTTGTAAACATACACCTAGTCATGTTTTAGAAATTTTTAATACGACCTAAGTTGGGAAAGCATTCAATCCCATTAGGGAGGACGCTGCGGAGGTCACCTGCTGCTCGGAGGGGGAGACCTGGTGACAAATAGCATATGGACTAGCCCTGAGAAGGGGGAGTGCACATATGAGAAGATGATTAGCGGGGAGGAAAGACATGAGCCCGCCTAGGAGGGGGGACTACATCGTGACTGAGTGAGTGTATGGGATCGCCAGTGGGGATCGCCCAAAGCAGGCACCTATACCCAGAATGCGGGCTGACCAGCGGGCATGCCAACAACGTAACGGGCCAACATCTGACTCCTCCGCTGAGTCAGATGCTCCGGGCATTGGAGGAACTGGGGGCCTCGCCAAATGGGGAACTCAACTGACAAAGTGAAAAAAGTGCACATAACTCTGTGTTAGAGAGAAAGGGGCAGCAAGCGCTTTACAACACCTAACCAAATTTTTTTCTCGTGAGGAAATCACTTCACTTGA
Organism: Danio tinwini; assembly: GCA_903798205.1. Classification (NCBI taxonomy): domain Eukaryota; kingdom Metazoa; phylum Chordata; class Actinopteri; order Cypriniformes; family Danionidae; genus Danio; species Danio tinwini. The sequence continues at coordinate 13,933,077 of CAIGQZ010000690.1, forward strand.
AGATTAAATCTCGCAAATGCTCAGGTGTCGTCCAGCTCTACATTGTCTGTTAGAGAGGCGCTGCGTGCACTCCGAGTGGACTGCGCTCTCACTCCTGGGGGACACGGCTCGCCCTGGCTCCATAAGCGAGGGAAATGGCATTCACTGTTCAGTGGGCCAACCTCTGTTTAGATACGGCACTTCCCTTCTGCCAATCACCGTAATAAATAAAGAGCTGGCCAGAGGATCTAAAGCTCTGAGTACAGTCCTTATCATATGCAAAGCACTAACAGGACACAGCAATAAAGGGGCTGGGTCTGCCTCCTCCGTGGGCAGCGCTTGCAGGTTCACTACATAGTTTAAACGAGCGCTGTAGGAACCTAGGGCACCTAGGTGTGCCGGGGTCTCAGGTAAACATGAGAGTGGGCTGGCCCAAAATGCTAGCACATTTCGTTGACCAAAAATGCCTCCAGATACCCACCCATTTGACCGATGCCAACGCGACCAGCAGAGCTGTCTACCTGGGCAGAAATTATATAGATACTGAGTCAAGTAATCGTGCAGACTTCTCCTAAGAGAGATCTTCAAAAGTGTAAAAGAGGGGACAGGATAATAATATCCACGTCTCGCACCTCTGGGGACTGGATGATGAGGCGATGCTTTCCCAGCGCGCCGCCATCGCCACGTCCTCAGAGCAGGGATAAATCGCAACGCCAACCCCTCAGTGCAGAGGGGACAGCTTAGGCTCCAGCCAACTGGAGGAGGATAGCATTACACTGATCTGGCATGTTTGGGGTTTCCTTCTCGGAGAGAAGTACACCACACAGCGAATAGACTTCACATCACGACATAGGTATGCCTCATAGAGGGTGCTCTAGGCCTGAGTGATGGTGTCAACCACCTAAACGGTAGGTCACCTAAGTCCTCCGCGCTCCATCTCCACACGTGAGGTTCTATAGATCTGGGTGCGGGTGCCAAACAGTGCCTGTCCTCAAAGAAGAAGTTTCTTCCAGAGGACATGCTAGGGAGGGGCCATCACGAGGAGAGAGCTAGAATACAGGTTTGATTAAGCCTGAGGGGCGCAATGCATAGACCTGTTCCTCATCCTCCCTGACTTTACACAACACCTGTGCGAGTAGGCTCACTGGAGAAATGCGTATTACACACACCCTGGGGCCGGCTGTGTAGCCAGTGCGCATAACGCACCCATAACAGCTGGATAGTCGGGGTGGAGCCTCCATTTTCCCAGGCGAACTGCTTTGAGAGTGCATCGGCTGCATGGTTGAGCTTGGCGGGAAAAATGGAATGCAGCGATTTTGCCGCATATGACTACGGGGGAGCAGACGGCGAGCAAGCTGAGACATACGGCGACAGCGGATATCCACCTTGCTGTTGATATACACCATCGCCGCCGTGCAGTCCGGCATGACCAACACGTGTTTCCCTTGTCTCGGGACCCGATCGTGAAGCCAATGCTGAAGTGGTCTCATATGGAACATCCGAGCGATGAGATAGTGGCTGCGAATGCAGGCTCCAGGAGCCTCTGAAATAATATCAGTGGGACCACTGTTTCCTGTCGAACTCTCTCAGACAGGCCAGCATCAGCTTGGCGCGCTCTCGGCAGAGGTGCACCATCATGGTGATTGAGTCCAGCTCCAACCCGAGAAAAGAGATGCTCTCCAGGAGTGAGAGCTTGCTCTTTTCTCGGTTGACCTGACGCTCCAATAGGTCGAGGTGCCGAAACACCCTGTCTCTGTGCAAAATCAATTAATCCCGCGAGCGCGCTGAAATCAGCCAGTCGCTGAGATAATTGAGCATGCAGATGCCCGCAAGCAGTAGGGGCGCTGGGGCAGCCTCCGCCAGCTTGGTGAAAACCTTGGTGAGAGCCAGAAGGGGAGGACTTGTACAGCCAGGCTCGACTTCAGACGCAGACCGCTGAAACTGACGGTGGCGTGGAAGTATGGAGACATGGAAATACGCATCCTTCAGGTCTACTGCTGCAGACCAATCCCGAGGACGAACGCACCAAAGGATGCGCTTCTGCATAAACCGTTCTCTAGCGCTCTGTGAGCCACTGGCGAAGTGCACCGATCCTGCGAGCTGGAAGGCATAGCATCCCAGATTGACAGTGTTTGGCTGTCACATCTGGGGAAGGGAAAAAATGCTCTCTCTGAAAATTTTATGGCATTTTAACGCCGTTAGATGAAGAGCCCCGTCCTCTCGCGGGGAAAGAGCAAATTCCCTCCTCTCCAAATGGCCCGTCTCCGGGACGCTTCGCGGCCTGTTTACCGAACTTAGTATATGCGCTCTGGACCAGGAGAAGCTGCTTCTCGATCTCCCCCTGTAGACACAGGTTGGAGATACCCTCAAAGACTCTCTCAGAAGTATCGTGAAACGCTCTGAAATTAAAAAAAGATGCCATTGCTGAGCACATGCTGGGCTTTATGCCAAGTTAATTGTCATTGATGACAGCTGTGCACGCCGCCAACTCATTGGCATTTTATTGGCCTGTATTTATACTCTTTCAGATGATTGGATTCTGACAAAATCCCTATAGTGGAATTTTTCCACATAGCATTGAAGTTCCCCTCCCGAAGGGGAACCCTATTATCCAAAAGCCTACTCGGTTCTGATTGGTCAGCTGGCCCAGTCTGTTACCACAGGTCTGCGAGATGTAAGAAGCACAGATCTTACAACTTATGTAAGAAGCAATATGCCCAATTACTTAAGCTCCTGACTGCAACTCTATACTCACGGACCACTGGCAAGAAGTTGGTAACACTATAGTTTAGGTCACAATTCACGGTGTTAACAAAGCATTAACTTACACTACTAGCTTAATAAACTACTAATTAGCTGTTTATTGATAGTTAGTAAGGTAGAAGTTGGGTTTAGGTTTTGGGTAGTATTAGGGATGCAGAATAAGATCATACTTTATATCTACTAATGAACAGTGAATATCTTAATAATAAGCAGGCAATAAGACAGTAGTTAATACACAGCAAAATTGCTGGTGTAAAAAGAACCCTCACAGTTTCAAATTTAACACCAGCAAAGTGTCTATATTGTGTCCACACTATAGAGTGTATGTTTTACACTCTTTTGATGGTGTTAACTTTTTCATACCCTTTGAGTGTAAATTCAAAGCTCAATATTGTTAATTTTAAACCTAGTCAACGCTATTTGTTGTTGTTTCTGCACTACACCAATGTTCGTACTCAATTACAGTGTTAATTTTAACTTTTATTTTGACATCAACACCAGTGTAACTTTAATATACATTAGCACTGGTGTGTGTTGAAAATACTGATTTATAGTAGCACATTTGTTATGTTTTGATTATTTCTACAAAATTAAAATGGCATGACATTTGCAAAAAAGATTGCAAAAACATTTTTGAGGTACAGCACATTTAACATTCACATTCAAACACAGCCTTTCACTGCATTTAAAAACCTTTACAGTTTGCAGTTAATTCCAATCTGAGGGAACAATGTAAGTTCTCTCATGTTTATAGCATAAATAGTGAGATAAAACTAAAGTGTTACTGATAAGTTATGAAACATTAAGTCAAATTTAGCAGTTTCACTGTAGTTTAGGCTGATTATAGTTTATTTTATTCACATATTTCAACTTGTATTGAATACATCAAAGCAAAAGCTCTTTTGCCACTTAATTCAGTGAACGTGATGTCAATGTATACCATCTATAAGACTACAGAAGACAAAAAAAAAAAAAGCAAGACATAAAGCAATATACACAACACAGATGTACAAGGATATACGTTACAGAGTCATGTGAGTATTAAAGGGGTCCTATTTTACTCATTTTAAAGGGTTGATATTGTATTTTGAGTGTACTAGAATATTCTCTTGTCTCAGCAGCTCCAGCTGTCACAATTCTCAAAAACTGCTTCCATCCCATTCTCTATTACACAATTTAAGCTCTTGCTTCAGCTGACCTTTTTTTCCAGAAAATGGTAGAATGTATGTCATCAGTGTTTTCAACATAACATTTATTTTGAGTAGTAGACATTTGACTACACATGTTAATGCTAGAACGTTTACTTGATTCCTCTCCCAGTTAAACAGGCACTTACTTTCATGTGTTTTGTGAGTAGTCGATGAGGGTGTGTGTTGTAAATCAAGCAGCTCTAATCTCCAGTGCAGTGTAACCCATCAGCCATCTTACATCAACTAATATGATCATCATTAAGATGTTTAAACAACAAAATATGTGTTCCTACACAATAATACACTGAAATATGTGTTCTTTTACATTTTTAAGAATCAGCATATCACATATTTTACTGTATATTCAATTTGAGCTAAATAGGTCAAGAGTATTCTCACATTTAAATGCACAAACACTGCAAGAAATACCACGGGGGCCAAATTATTGTTTTTTTGCTCTACCCCACTCCCTGAGGATTTAAAATCTATAGATGGGATTTGAGATTTGATTTTACTGACATCACTGGCAAAACCCTAGAAAACAATGGTTGTAGTCAGTTGTTGTTCTAAAAAATTGTGATTCTTAAAATGTGTTATTATTTTTTTTTTACAAAACTAAAAAAAATCTCCCTTTGGAGAGGACTTTGACATTTTGTCACATTAGAATTATAAGGTTCTATCTGACATTTTTTGTCAAAATTGGGTTATTGACATTCTTATTTAATGACAACTTATTTACATTACGGGATGTTTTTATAAGTTGTTTACATTTTAAGACTTTTTATTAAAAAAAATAAAAATGTTACACACATACTGTTTACTATATGGAATGCAAAAACTTTGAAGCTCAATATCTCAAAATCATTCAGAACGCAAATAGAACCTTATAATTGCATGGTGACAATTTGTAACTTTTTTGATCATTTTTATACCCAAACATACACAGCACACTAATTAACACTTATAAAATGTGTTTATTATTATTTTTTTTATAAATATTACTATTTTGCACTATTACTTTTATCATCATTATTGATCGATTGATTGATTGATTGATTGATTGATTGATTGATTGATTGATTAAACTCTTCTTAAAAATCTTCATAGTCTGGTAGTGTGTATTTCTCTTAAAAAAACACATTGTGTGTCATTGTTCTATTTACAGTTGCTGTAGATCAGAAAACAAAAGACAAAACATTTGCATTCTGATGACTGATGAATAGCAACCCAAAAAATACAATGGCAACCTTTAGTGAAACATTTGATATGAGAGATCTGTCAGTTGACACACACAGAGGAAAAGGTCAGAGTGTGGGTACAAAGATAAGCGCTCAGCGTTCTCTCCTCTGCCCTGGAGTTAGAATTTTTTAGCTTTGTAAAGTAAGTCAGGTGGCATAATATATGGAAATAATATAGTTCATGAGAACAGCTTGGAAATTGATGGGATATTTTATAAATATTTTACAATTAAAAACTGTTTATATATGTTTATATACATATTATATATATATATATATATATATATATATATATATATATATATATTCAACAATACATTTGTTCATTTTCTTTTCGGCTTATGCCGAGTTCAGACTGCATGATTTTAACCCTGATTTTGACTCGCCGACAGGTTTTGAGAGATCGCAGACAAATGCCTAAAATCACAGGAAAATTGGTGCTCGTGCATGCGAGTGACAATCACACAGTGTGAACTATCAAAGATGTGATGTGAAAATTTTTTTTTTTTTTGTAGCCGATGCCCGTGAGATATTTGGTGGGCTAAACATCTGGAGCTGTCTGCGATTCAAATCATGCTGTGTGAAATGAGTTTTGGCTGAAAATAACATTGCCGATCACCTACAGCCAATGAGAGAGCAGCATCCATTAGTGTGGTTACCTGCAGGTCAGCGGGAGGTTGGGGGAGAAGATAAAAGCGCTCATTTTCAGTTTATTTGAACCCAAAAAATGGAGAAAAAAACTAGTAGAAATTTGTCAGGAGCACCCGTGTCTGATTGACGTGTCACCTGAGCAAAACCACAACCGGGTCAGAAAAAAAAAAGTTGAGCAGAAATGACTAATTCCCTTCAAACCCAGGTGAGCAAATATGTACCTTTTTTTCATCATTAAAGGCTTCTTTCTTGTTATGTAGTTAATATCAAATACATACTACGTGTTTTTTTATGTTTTACGCAGCAGATGCCATTCCAGCCGCAACCCAACACTGGGAAACACCCATACACTCTTGCATCCACACACATAAGCTAAATTGGCTGTAGTGCCAATAGTTCAATTCACCAACCCTGCATGTCTTTGGACCATGGGGGAAACCAGAGCACCCAAAGGAAACCCAAGCAAACAACTGACCCAGCCAAGGCTCAAACCATTTAATGAGAAGAGCGTTGGAATGAGCAGAGCGACCGGAGGGGATGCCTGGTCTCTCGGCGATCCGCGGGTGTTAAGCTCCATTTCCCTACGCTCCCTGCAGGGGCATCAGCTTCAACGCTTCCCATTCACTTTGAATGGGTGACAACAGCCGTTGCCGAACTGCTTTGTGGATCCGTCGGCGCCGATTTAGTGGCATTGATCGCTGCAAAAGTTGGGACTTTGTCAACTTTTCAAGTGCCGACAGAAGCGCCAGCCAATCAGATCACTGTATACAACTACACCAGCTCAGACAGTAGCCGATTGCTAACTAATTTCATTGGCTGGCACTGCTATCATGATCGCATCAGCCCCAACTTCAGACATGCCCTCTGTCAAGCATTGACGTTGAAGCCCTGTGTGAATGGAATTCCGAGAGTTTTCCGGGACAAATGACAAACCGGGAGGTGGGTCTGAAATACGGGAGACTCCCGGAAAAACTGGAGTGTTGGCAGGTATGGGTGTGGTAACCATATATATGGAAAAGCTGGCTCTGGCCTTTTGAATTATTAGAAAATTGTTTTATAATAATTCAATGCCCCGTTGTCAATTACAATAAAACCACCCTACTTATGTCATAAAGCGTGAATCATCTCAGACTGGAATCTTGAACATAACATTGAGTTCACAGAACTCAAATGGCCTTCACAGTCACTAGAACTCAATCCAATAGAGCACCTTTGGCATGTGGTGGAACAGGAGATTCACATCATGGATTTGCAGCTGACAAATCTGCAGCAACTGCGTGATGCTATAATGTCAATATAGACCAAAATCCTTATGGAATATTTCCAGTACCTTGTTGAATCTATGCCACGAAGAATTACGGCAGGTCTGAAGGCAAAAAGGGGGCCCAACCTGGTACTAGTAAGATGTACCTAATAAAGTTGCCAGTGAGTATATGTTTTTGTAAATTATTCATATATAAATATGCATCTGTGATGTTATGCTAGTCTTGGTTAGACATCAAAACTAGGAATAATAATTATGCCCTTTTCAGTAATTGTTTGTTTTATGTATACCTATTTTATCTGCAAAACAACAGAAATGCCCAAAAGACTTGTAAGTACAAGGCATCCTGAACGCAGATCTGTCAAATCCCTTGCTGCTTTATTCTCTTTCTTGGGGGGAATGTTAATGTATGACGAAATCTGAATCAAACTTATGGTTACTCAAAAAATAACCATAAATAAATAAAGTAAAATATGTGAAATGCCCATCAGTTTATGAAGCCAAGTTTGTCATTTAGAACAGTCTGCTCTTTAGACTCAACCATGAATCTGAACTATCGCTGTCCTCAACTCTTTCTCCTAATGAGTGTTCTTCAGCCTAAACTGAGCCGATAAGTGCATTCAAATGAATGTGACCCACATTCTGCTGAAGAACCTTTAATGACTCAAAAGGCAATCATTTATAGGACTGTTTCATTATTTATAATTAGCTGTAGCTAGTTAGGAAGTTCTTGAATATAAGACGTACATGTTGTTAAAGGGTCACGAAACACCAAAACACATTTTTTGAGCTTTTTGACGGTCATATATGTGTCCCACGCTGCTATAAACACTATTAGGACACATATAATTCACTACAAAGTGAAAATTGGTTGTTTTTGCATTATTTTGAGCAAATTCGTTCCTCCGGTTTGAAACTAATTTTTGAAGCCGCGTCAGGGCGATGAGATACTTGCGTGTAAATCCAGCGTGAAGCGTGGCTGTCTGTACCTGCGAGTACATTGTGACGTCTCTGAGTGTGCAGCATTAATTCATGAGAAAGACTTTATTCAAACCAATCAGCGCGCTCTATTGTGTCCAACTTCATTAATATGCATAATAGCTTTGGAGACTGTTTTACCTGTTACAGTGTTCAGACGACAGAGAGATGCCACGTTGTGTTGCCAAAAGAAGTGAAAGAACAAGAATTTGGAGACATGGGTCATCAGTGTTGCATTTATTAGTGTGCTGCGTTTAATAATGTGCAGCAACAAAGGTTTTGTTTGCATTTCCCCGCTTTAAGAGCGCTCCTGGACTCACATGTTGATTACAGTGCACGCAACACGCTACAGAATGCGTTTGTAAGGAACATTTTTTACTTGAGAGCTTTTCGCATTTAGAAATGATGAAATCCGGATTTGTCGCTTGCTTCTTTTAAAAAAAAAGACACAGTTCCAGTTTGATTGTCCTGTCGCTACAGATTTGGTAAGTGTAAGAGCAGTGCCCTTTGTTTGTTCATTCAGATGGCAAAGTTAGTTCATATCGTCAGCAGTGCTCTTTCAGTTTTTAAATACATACTATAGTCAAAATGAGTTACTACGTTTACAGTATGTTAATATCTCTGCAATATTATAGTAGAATATTATAGACTGAAAGATCCTCTGTAAATGCTGCTCTCCGAATGTAAACACCTTAATCAAACTATTCCCGTCGTGCAGGATTTTCGCCGCATTTTGTGACAGGGAGACACACACGGCTTTCTGACGTTACCGAGAAATGCGGAGGACTTTTTCTCCCATTCGCCGTGCGGAATCAAACATACCATGTAAACTCTTCCAGCAGTTCCTCACTTTTAATATCTTGTTTGTCACAGGCAACATGCAGGAAATGTTCCTGAATAAAAAGTGAAAGTGCCAAACTGCAGTTAAAGTCGATAAATTAATAATTTGGCAATTAATTAGATTACTGATGTCCATGTAAACACAGTCACTGTCTTTCTCCCCTGCGTCTGTGTGCCCAAACGGAAACTCCCATATTTGCAAATCCTTCCATCTTTTCCTCCCCCGACACTCCCACCTAAACAGAGCTGGACTCGCCCACTTTCCTGACTTTTACCAAACTAGAGGTCTAAAAACACCCTGCTGAGACAGGGGGGTTTCATGGCCCTTTAAATTAGACCAAAACTATCATCACCGTCATCATCCTCTGTATCATTCTTCCTTAAAAATATTTTCTAAAATTAAATAGGAATTTAGCATCATTATGAAGCATCCTAAAAGAAAACTAAAACATATATGTGTCATTCCAGAATTGTGACAACATTTCCAACCTTTTGCATCTGCCTTTATATTAAATATACTTAGTTTATATTTATATTTAGTTTGTACATGAAAAAATATTATTTTGTATTTTGTTGCATAGATTTAAACTTAAAAGTCAGAGGAAACGTACTGTATGGGTTGAATGCTGAGATTAACTCTGCAGCAAACTGTGCAATGAACTCAGTCAAAAAGAAATTGAAAATGAACATCTGAAAAACACATTTGTTTCCAAAATATACTTTTATGAAGTAACATAAAATACTAGAGTGAACTGCTGAACCCATTACCAAAATATAAGCTGTGCTTAATTCAAGCTGGAAACAGAAATAATTTCTGTTCCACATCACCTCCAGATTATTAAGCAGTTTACATTCCGCAGTTTGAGCTTTAGCAGTCATTTTATGTATATTAATTAGCACTTGGATGTAAATGTGACCCATTTTCTCATATAAATTAAATTTCATGACAATTAAATATGTAATAATTCTCAGTGGCCCACTCCAAGTAATCTAATTTATGGAGGTTATAAAAAAAAATGCTCAATATACTAACTGCAGATTCACTTGCAGCTCTGATGTGCCGGGGGGGAAAAAAGTGTTAATTATGATCAGACATATGTATTTATCATGAAGCTTTTATCAAAACATATAACTATAATAATAATAATAATAATAATAATAATAATAATAATCTCATTGCAACCAACAATAAATGCAGGCAATTCAGATTTCATTTCATTTCACCTCCCATGAATAACTTGTAAAATATGCATGTTTTCTTTCTTTCTTGAATGAGCTTTAAGGTTAATTTTTGCACAGAGCTCTGTTTTGCTGCACTGTCAGCAGTACATCATATTTTTCCAATGTCAGCACTCATATAAATGGTGCAGCTAAAGAATTATGCCTGTGCCAGCGAAGCCACAAAGCATGTCATCGGTGTTTGATAAGCCTAAATCCTGTACTGATGCCGTAGCATCCAGTTTTAAGAGGTCAAATGGAAAAAAGGAATACAGGGAGGAAAAAAAGGAGTTTGAAGATGAATAGAGCAGCACTAAATCGATGACTGAAGCGAGAATCAGATTTGTGCCTTGTCGAATATGCATGCAACAGCAGCCATGAAAAATGACATGTGCAACTATGTAGTATTTCACATGTAATTTATATTTCACACACACTTAACAGGAAAACATGATAGTCAGTGAAATGTGAAAAACCCATACATGGTTTAATATAGAGATACTTGGTGCAATTTTTTTCCTCTATTGTTAAATTAAAAGTAACTTAAAATTATCATGCACTGCAAAAAATAAATAAATAAA